>LPNX011157371.1:106402-120684 GCA_001517045.1 Pseudotsuga menziesii
ATGCCACATGGAATCCTCCTCTTGCAATTTCGAATCCATGGGAAGAATAAAGGTTCTTGGATGATTTAGAAGGATAATACACTTGTCCATATGCATCATCGGTCAAATTTGGGAAGAAATCCAACTTACATGGGAAAGGAAGAGTCATTTTGGAGCTAGTGAGATACTTGGACAAGATTCCCTAGCTCTATGACAACAATGATGAAGATGTTATGACACCTATGACACAAATAAAATATCAAGGCTAACATCTGACATATCTGACATGTTAGTTCAAAATAGAGCATCCAAGAGAGTTCTCATGTGAGTTGGGGAAGGTCAATGGGATCCTACTTGAATTTGGGAAGGTGGAAGGCTAGGAAAGGGAGGACACATGGAAAATCATGAGCACACACCCAAATTAGAATTGGCTTGAGTTTGTGGATGGATTGGGAACCTTAGAAGGCTAAGGATGTTTATAAAATGCAGGAATCAACCAACATAAGATCTTTTGATCATTTTAGAAATAGTCATTTTTGAAATGTGAGAGCAAGTGGATGACTAGTTTTCTTGCCTTATCCAATTTCGAGAGTGAAAGATTTCCATCCAAGTTGGTGTTTGGAGAGTCCAATTAGGTATTTCATGGAGATTTAATGGATTTTTAATTGCAGTTTTAAGCTATAGGGAAGCTTGTGGGTTCTTCTATTGTAGAACTTCATCTCAACCATTTCCAGTTTTCATTGCTTATTCATGCTCATGGAGGGATTACGCCTTGGGTGAGATATTGTACTTTGTTGGAAAGATTATTCTGATCTATTTATGATTGTAATAAGTTCAATATGCTATTTTATTAATTCTCATAAATATTCATGTCGAAATACCCAAGATTTGTATGTCAAATTGATTGTTAATGAGCAAATAATGACCATTTCCACTCTATTTTGATATATGGCATGGTAATGTTGGTTATTTCGAATGGAGGAATGTCTCTATGATAAATGTATGATGAATGGACTGTAATTAATGTGTATTACAATTTTAATGTTCAGTACTTAAGCATTGGAATCCATTTTACTCATTTTAATTGCATTGGGAGAAGATTTGGTGCCTTTTCCCCAAGGGTCGAAATTGTGATTTGGGAGCTATTTTGGAGAGAGTCATAACAGCCAGTATAAACTGAACCACAATTCATATGAGTCTTTAAAAAATTTCCTTACACATCCCCTTCCTCTGTTCATAAATTCGAGTGGGATTGAGAGCATTTGAGAAGCTGCCATTTTCAGCATTTACCCAGGGGGGAATTGGAACCCCAATTTGCTAGTAAAGAATCCTAGTTTGATCAGAATATAAAACTAGTTTTTAGAATTAAATGGAGGTTTATAAATAATCTATGAACATAATATTCAAGTCTTATAAACATTCTAAGAATATTTGCGAGCATTTGGACCAATTTGGAGACTTAGACATCAAAACTAATCAAGGTTCGAAATTGGGGAAAAAGTGAAAAATTGGTCTTTCAATAAAAAATATTAAAAAGGGACATTAAAAATGGTATCAAAGCATGATATTGGCACTTGATGGTATAAACTAAGAGTAAAATCAATAATTCACCACCCTTAGACACTGAAGTTTAAGGTGTTTTTTGTTGAAGAAGAAGTAGTAGAAGAAGAGGTACATTCTGCTAAAACTATGACTAATGAGGGGAAGGGATAGACTGATCATGATTAGGTGGAATACATTAAGCTCATACAACTTCTCTTGGATTACATAACTAAGAACATGAACCAGCATCTTATGAAAGGATTCGAATTGTTGGTTATCCAATTTGGAAACAAATTAGGAGTAATAGGAGATAGCAGTAGTTCACAATAAAAAGAAAAGAAGACAATGGGTGAGCATATTTTCTCAAGAAAATGACCCCATAATAGACCCCATGAATTTCAGAGCACACCAAGTCCTACTGAACCTAAATTTCTTGTACCCAAAGAAGAGCCTAACATTCAACTTGAACTTTCTACAATGACAAAAGAATGGGATAAATTGGATGAAGATTGTAAAACAAAGTGTATGATTTGATCAATACTTTCTTGCTGCAAACAAAATAAAAAATAAGATAATAAATATCTATACAAAAAAAAAAGACTTAAATTGTGCCATTAGTAGAGTTCCACTCTCTACTTTTGATGGTTCCTCTCAAAGTTCTACTAACACTTGGGTGAAAAAATTAGATGTGTATTTTCAGCTGAATCCAATGGTGGAAGAACATGCCTTAAAAATGGCCATATTGTACTTTGAAGGAGATGCCAATGAATGGTGGTTTCATGGTTTGAAAAATTTTGGTCATGATCAAGTTAACACATATGGAGAATTTATTGATAGGGTACTAGATATATTTGATCAAAAAGATCATGAATTTTCTTTCAAAGAACTAGCACAATTGAGGCAAGTTGGGACCCCGAATGATTATATGATGGAATTTAAAAAATTATCAGTCAAAGTGGTTGATTTGTCTATGGGAAGGTTAGTATTGATGTTCACTCAAGGTTTGGGTAAACCCTTAAAATCTTTGGTCAAATCCCACAAGCCCACTACATTAAAATATGCAATGAGCTTGACTATAGATCTCCAAGATGCGCTTCATAGAACAATATTTCCTCCTAAGCCTAACTTCGAATTTGAATAGAAACCTTGGAAAAAAGATGCACCTGATAAGAAGCCTTAGAGAAGAGATTCATCTAAAAAGAATAAGAAAGAAGGACTAAACAAGGATGAAATTCTAAGAAACAAATTGTGCTTCGCATGCTTTCAACCATGGGCTGATCTAGCATATTATTCCTTGTTAACGATCCAATATGGTACAATGGTTTCTAGAAGCCGCACGTGAAGAAAATCGGATGACAAAAACACAAAGAAGCCGCACAGATCGGAGGTCGGAAGAGATCTCCTTCCGCAACATCGGAGGTCCGAAGAGCATCTTCTTCTGAAACGGCGGGCGACTAAACTACTAGTCTGTCCACGGGGATAACCGGACGTAAAAAATATAAGGATCGGCGGTCGGAAGCATTTCCCCTTCTGCAACGGCGAGGCTCACAAGCCTTTCCCCTTCTACAATGTCAGAGCTTTAAAACGTCAGAGCGAAAAGCAGAATGGGAGCCGCAACATCGGAGCTATAAGGGATCGGAAGTCGAAAGCGGAACGGGAGCTGCAACGGCGGAGATATAAAGGATTTCGGCAGCCGAAATGATGGGAACAATATTGATCAGAAGGATAACACTTCCGACAGCTGCAACGGCAGAGCTCATAAGACCTTCTGCCATCCACAACTGCGGAAACCGAAGTAACTAAAGCTTACGACTCGAAAACCAACCAACAACCGATTGAGATAGAATTCATTGGAGCCCGTTCCTTGTCCTCTTCCGCAATGGCGGAAGCTCAGATGACTAAAAAATTCCGCAATGCGTTCGCGCGGGGACATTTCAAAATGGTTTTTGCAGTAGTACACAGTTTGATGCCGTGTTTCAGGGAAGGGAACAGATGCATTGGTTCCGTCTTGGCATATGAGTAACGCTCTGGCAGGTGGAACATCACAATGTGGCAGGATTTCATAATGTGTATAGCTTCTTTGTAACGGTTTGGTGAAGCTTTCTTGGAAGTTATGCCACAGTGGGGATAATGCTGAAAGGCAGATGAACAACCTGTTGGGGACACGGAACATCAAAATGCTTGAGGCACGATTTGGTCGAATGGCATATGGAACAGCTGTGTGAAAGAAGGCAAATCTGTTACTTATGAGGCTTAAATAGAGGAAGCTGGTGACCAAATGGGGGAGATGGTGGAAAGCACAGAACCTCATTTCTGTTATGAGAAGCTTGCAGAGATAGAACAGAAGCACCAAGCTCAGATTTGAGGGTGCGACCTGTTGTTTTATAATCAGAGTTTTGCTGTGGAAGTCGACATTCTTTGTTTTATTTGGCTTCTTAATCTTTTGAAGAGCAGATTGTAAATTCCAGAGAGAGGTCTTAAATACTTTCTATTCAGCATTCTGTTTTACAGCTTTTCTGTAGTTTCCTTTGCAGAGACTGAGGATAGAGGAAGGTGTTTTACTGTTAATTTCCAGATGTTGTTTGTAGTTAAAAGTCGATTGTTTTCTCTGTTTGGCTTTTCTTTGCTTTTGAAAGCCAATTTGTAAATTCCAGAGAGAGGTCTTGAAGACTTTGTATAGCATTCTATTCGCAGTTGCAGAAGTTGATTCTAGAACCATTTTGTACCATTTTAAGAGACTAATTGGATCGGTACCCATTGGAGAGGGACCCGGAGAAGCAGCCCAATGGAGGGGGTGAACTCCGTTATCAACTTATGTTTGTGACTCTGTTTCTGTGTTTTCTTCCTTGTATCTGTCTATTAGTGTTGTGGTTTTAATTCCTATTCGGAGCATTTAATTTCTGTTAATGTTGTTTCGTTAATTAACCTGTTGCACGTATTCTTTTACAACAAACTTTTAATGCACTAAAGTTGAGGTCCTACGGATCATATTTGGTATCAAAGCTGGTTGACTGTTGTGCAAGTTTGTGAATGCTTACCAGGTCCAGGTTAAAGCTTGGTGAAGGAGAATTAGTTGAAGTAGATCCTGAGATTGGCTCCAGGAGAACATTCTCAAGAACGATGTCTTCTCCACAAAGGGAAGAAGAAGGACACACCAAATGGGAAAAACCTGTTATGTCTGAAACTGAGTTTCTGGAGGATTTTATGAGCATGAAAGCCATGATGGAAATTCTACTTGAATAGCTGGCAGAAAAGAAGAAGAAAGAAGAAGGATCTTCATCTGGAGATGCAGAAGTGAAGCCGGAATAAAAGGGTAAAGGAGTAGGAGGTGATGGTGATCCTCCTGACACTAATCAAACTTTCTCTTCTTCTCATACTTCTCATTCGAATAATGCAAGTCCTAATATGCCTTATTTCAAATTGGATGTAAAATTTGAATTACCTATTTATAATGGAGATGTAGATGCTGAAAAATTAGACAATTGTATTAAGCAACTTGAAGTATATTGCAGGGTGCAGGGCATTAATGATGACCCTTCCAGGATTCAATTGGCCACTTTGAGAATGAGTGGAATGGCTCTTACTTGGTGGGAGAGCAATATTCAGCAGGATCTTCGAAAGAATGGTAAAATTATTTCAGTTTGGAATGAATTCATGGAAGTATTAAGGAAGCAATTTTATCCTTTAGGTCACATGCAGCAATTAATAATGAGCTGGAAAAGTTTTAGACAAGCTAAAGGACAAAGAATTCAAGAATATACTCATGAATTTAGAAAGAGGGCTATTGCATTGAATGTTGCATTGGATACGCAAGAAACTCTTCTTAAATATATTGGTGGCATGCATTCTTATTTGCGACATACTTTGTTGATGTTTAACCCCAGTAATTTGGATGATGTATGTGTTCAAGCTACACATTTAGAAGCTAGGGGTAAGCATGATGATGATTCGTTTGTTAAGAAGTCATCTAAATTTGACAACAAAGATAAAAGAAAAGATAAGGGAAAGGAAACAGCTACCATCACGAAAGAGGGTGAGAGACCCACATGCTCACATTGTCAGAAAGGGCATGATGTTTCAAAGTGCTGGAAACTTCATCCAGAATTAAAGCCAAAGTGGATGGGAAGAAATAAAAACAAAGATAAGGATAATCAAGCAGCTACTGCAACAATAATTCAAGACTTGGGATTTGATTCAGGTGATGAGACTAAGATCACAGCTATAGGGATCCGAGGTAAAGATAAAGGTATATCTCTTTCCATTGATGCAAGTTCAAGTTCCAATTCATGTACAAGTACAAGTACAAATATGCTATCTACTTCTATGCAAAGTGATAAAAAAAGAAGTGAATTGTTTCATGTTCGTGTCATTACAAATCATACAAAAATTGATACATTGTTTGATAGTGGTTCTCAAGTGAATTTGATATCGGAAGAAGTGGTTAAGAAACTTAATCTAGTTACTAGTCCTCATGAAAAAACTTATCCTCTTGGTTGGGTTACTAATGATACACAGTTGCAAGTTACAAAGAAATGTATTTTGAAATTTGCAATCACTGAAAAGTTTATGGATGAGGTAGAACTGGATGTAGTGCCACTTGACATTTGTGGAATTGTACTTGGGAGTCCATATTTGTATGACTGAAAAGTAGTCTTTTATAAAGAGCAGAACAAATATCATCTTTTTAAAGGTGGTGTGGAATACATTGTTCGTGCACATCGTATGAAAACAAATCTAGCATTAGTCACTACAAGACAAATGAAAATGATAGTGAATGCTAGTAGGAAGTTTGCATTAATGGCTGTTAAAGGGGAATCATTGGGGGAACCTGGAATTAAATTAATTAAAAGTGTTCCCGAGTATGGTGCTTTGTTACAGGGACCTGAAAGATTATCACTTAATAGAGATGTACAACATGAAGTGCAGTTGCAGCAAAGCATGCCTTTTCCAAATCTTGGCATGAATCAGATGATTATTCAATTTCTTCAAAATTATTGTGATGAACATTCTAAGGTTCAGGGTGAACAGTTGCAGCACATGCAGTGCATTAAATCTCCTTTTGAGGCTTGTTTTTGTTATCTGTTGAGGTCACATGTGGACTTTTCTTTCGGCACAGAAGATGTTAGAGGTGGACATCATGATGCAAAGGAAACCGTGCAGCAAATAGTGCAAGAACAGCAGGAGACGAGCCAGGCAATTTGCAAAGGCAGACATGAAAGTCATCATCCTTTTGAAGTTGAAAAGCAAGTTTGGTTGCAGATCACCAAGGGAAGATGGAAAGGTAAAAAGATCAATTTTGTTTATGATCATTTTGAGATCTTTAAAAAGAAGTGTAAACATTATTTCTGGTTGAGTTTATCTCCAGTCGCATATGCAAATAATTTTAAATGGTATGAACCTCCTTTGGTCATGGACAAGGAGACTAATATGTAGATTCTAAGCAAGGCAGGATGTATGGAGATCGGAATGGTGAGGAAGTGGTACCCTCACCTTCCTGCAGGATGATCTAAGCTTTTGGAGGTCCAAAAGCTCTTCAATGGGGAGGATTGATCTGGCGGATTATTCCTTGTTAACGATCTAATATGGTACAATGGTTTCTAGAAGCCACGCGTGAAGAAAATTGGACGATGAAAACACAAAGAAGTCGCACAGATCGGAGGTTGGAAGAGATCTCCTTCCGCAACATTGGAGGTCGAAAGAGCATCTTCTTCCAAAACGACAGGCGACAAAACTACTAGTCTATCGACGGGGATAACCGGACATAAAAAATATAAGGATTGGCAGTCAGAAGCATTTCCCCTTCCACAACGGCGGGGCTCACAAGCCTTTCCCCTTCTGCAACGTCGGAGCTTTAAAAAGTCGGAGCGAAAAGGGGAACGAGAGCCACAACGTCGAAGCTATAAGGGATTGGAAGTTGAAAGAGGAATGGGAGCCACAACGATGGAGATATAAAGGCTTCCGGCAGTGCAACAACGGGAATAATCTTGATCGAAAGGATAACACTTTCAACAGCCGCAACGGCGGAGCTCGCAAGACCTTTTTCCATCCGCAACTGCGGAAACCGAAGTAACTAAAGCTTCCGACTCGAAAACCAACCGAGAGTCGATTGAGATAGAGTTCGTCAGAGCCCGTTGCTTGTCCTCTTTCGCAACAGTGGAAGCTCAGATGACTAAAAACTTCTGCAATGCGTTCGCACGGGGACATTTCAAAATAGTTTTTGCAGTAGTACATAGTTTGATGCCGTGTTTTAGGGAAGGGAATAGATGCATTCGTTTCATCTTGGCATATGAGTAATGCTCTGGTAGGTGGAACATCACAATGTGGTAGGATTTCATAATGTGTACAACTTCTTTGTAACGGTTTGGTGAAGCTTTCTTGGCAGTTATGCCACAGTGGGGATAACGTTGAAAGGTAGATGAACAGCCTGTTGGGGATGCGGAACGTCAAAACGCTTGAGGTGCGATTTGGCCGAATGGAATATGGAACAGCTATGTGAAAGAAGGAAAATCCGTTACTTATGAGTCTTAAATAGAGGAAACTGGAGACCAGATGGGGGAGATGGTGGAAAGCACAGAACCTCATTTCTGTTATGAGAAGCTTGCAGAGATAGAACAGAAGCACCAAGCTCGGATTTGAGGGTGCGACCTGTTGTTTTATAATCATAGTTTTGCTATGGAAGTCGACATTCTCTGTTTTATTTGGCTTCTTAATCTTTTGAAGACCAGATTGTAAATTCCGAAGAGAGGTCTTAAAGACTTTCTATTCAGCATTATGTTTTACAGCTTTTCTGGAGTTTCCTTTGCAGAGACTGAGGATAGAGGAAGGCGTTTTACTGTTAATGTCTAGATGTTGTTTGTAGTTAAAAGTCGACGGTTTTCTCTGTTTGGCTTTTCTTTGCTTTTGAAAGCCAATTTGTAAATTCCAGAGAGAGGTCTTGAAGACTTTGTATAGCATTCTGTTCGCAGTTGCAGAAGTTGATTCCAGAACCATTTTGTACCATTTTAAGAGACTAATTGGATTGGTACCCATTGGAGAGGGACCCGGAGAAGTAGCCCAGTGGAGGGGGTGAACTCTGTTATCAACTTCTGTTTGTGACTCTGTTTCTGTGTTTTCTTCCTTGTATCTATCTATCAGTGTTGTGGTTTTCATTCCTATTTGGAGCATTTAATTTCTGTTAATGTTGTTCCATTAATTAACCTGTTGCACGCATTGTTTTACAACAAACTTTTAATGCACTAAAGTTGAGGTCCTACGGATCATATGGACACCGAGGCATAAATGTACTAAGGGAAATGCTCAATACATCGAATTATTTTTCAATAATGATGGGTATGAAGGGGTTATGTAGGAAGGAGGACACATTTCAGATAAAGAGGAGGTATACGAGACATCATTTAAAGAATAAAGACAAGAATAAAATCAGCCTTCACCAGACAAAACAAGAATAGCAGTACTTTCAGCAGTGCCTCACTATCACACTATTCGATGCAAGGGTGTGGTACTAGGACAAATAGCTTCATTTTTCATATATGGAGGAGCCATACATAAATTCATTGATGCAGATATGGTGGAGAAAATGAAGATACCAATTGAACCATTCAATGGCTTCATAGTTGTCATTACCAGTCACAACACAATGCAGTGCAAAACATGGGTCCCAAAGCTGCAAGCCATTGTAGGTAACAATACTTTTGTTGATAGTTTTTATGTGGTTACCGTTGATGATACTAATTTGGTTTTGGGAGTGCAATGTTTATATTCTATAGGGGAACATACAGTAAACTACCCAATTCCCAAGATGAAATTTCAAGATATGAAAGGTGTAGTAAGGGTTGTAAGAGAACAACATGCTTACCCAAATCAAGTAGTGACTTGAAAAAATATGAGATCTATATTGGGGAATGGGGACATAGAATGGGATGCTGAATTTCATACCACATATCCCAAGCTAAACATAAAGGTTTTTGAACACCCAAAGGAGATACAGAAACTATTGCAGAAGTATGAAAATAATTTTACAGGTCTTCCACGTGGTAGACCACCTGATAGGCGGGTTGAGCACAACATTGTTGTGGATGAGGGTACTTCACCCATTCAAATACAACTTCATAGAAATCCAAAGAAATTCAGATATTATATTGAGAAGTCCATCCAAGAACCCTTAGAGTTGGGACTCATTAGACCAATCTCTAGTACAAAATTTTTGCAAGAAGCACATGATTTCCCACTAGAAGGCCATCCGAGGATCTACAAAACTTGTAGGCAATTAAGGAAAATATTCTTTTGAAAGGGGATGAAGGAATGGATGTAAGGAATGTTATAAAAAAAAATCATAAATTACATGCCAAGCCAGTTTATTTCAACCATTGTCGATTTCGGAGCAAAAATGGGACAGTATCTCACTGGATTTCATCACCGGTTTGCCCAAATATTTGGGTAAGGATTGCATATATGTGGTAGTGGATAGATTGACAAAATTTTCTCATTTATTTTCTATTACATATTTTTTTAGTGCTGCACAAGTGACTAATATTTTCTTCAAGGAAATACTTCCTCCTTTGGATGATGAAGGTCAGCTCACACTTCTTCCAAAAAAGATTTTGAATACAAGGGAAAGGAGATTGAGAAGTAGAACTATCAAAGACTACTTAGTACAATGGAGGGATATACCAAGTGAAGATGCCACATGGATAGAGGAGAATATTTTGCAGCATTCAATTCTGAAATTGCTTGAGGACAAGAAATCTTGGGTGGGGAGGATTGTAATGTCCCCATTCAAATAATTGCATACTAGGACAATTCCAACAATCCTACTAGTTCCCTAGGTTGGATGGATACATTTGGAATTTTAATAATGGATCTAATAAATGATGTTTAGACATTAGAATGGGATAAATATTTAATAATGTAGCTTATTAAATAAATACAAGAGAAAATTGAAGTAGCAATGGATCATGGAGACACATGGATACCGTGGGGCCCACACAAGCTAGACACTTTGTGCCACATGGCATCCCCCTCTTTCAATTTCGATCCATGGGAAGACTAAAGATTCTTGGATAAGTTAGAAGGATAATACACTTGTCCATATGCATCATAGGTCGAATTTGGGAATAAATTTAACTTACATGGGAAATGAAGAGTCATTTTGGAGCTAGTGAGACACTTGGACTAGATTCCCTGGCTCTATGACAACAATGATGAAGATGCTATCAAAACTATGACGCAAATTAGATCTAAAGGCTAACATATGACATATCTGAGATTTCAGGTTGAAATAGAGCATCAAATATATATCTCATGTGAGTTGGGGAAGCTCAATGGGCTGCTACTCAAATTTGGGGAAGGTGGAAGGCTAGGAAAAGGGAGGACACATGGAAAATCATGAGAACACACCCAAATTCAAATTGGATTGGGAAACTTAGAAGGATAATTATTTTTATAAAATATAGGAAGAAACCAAGAGAATATATTTTGATCATTATAGAAATTGTCATTTGTGAATTGTGAGAGCTAGTAAATGACTAGTTTTCTTGCCTTAGCCAATTTCGAGGGTGAAAGATTCCCATATAAGTTGGTGTTTGGAGAGGCCACTTAGGTATTTCATGGAGATTTAATGGATTTGTAATTTCAGTTGTAATATACATGGCAGCTCATGGGTTCTTCTATTGCATCACTTCATCTCAACCATTTCTAGTTTTCATTGCATATTCATGCTCATGGAGGGATTGCGCCTTGGATGAGCTATTGTAATTTGTGGGAGAGATTATTCTGGTCTATTTATGATTGTAATAAGTTAAATATTCTATTTTATTCATTCTCATATAGTTTCAAGTAGAAATACCCAAGAGTTGTATGTCAAATTGATTTTTAATGAGCAAACAATGACTATTTCCACTGTATTTTGATATATGGCATGGTAATGCTAATTATTTCGAATGGAGGAATTTATCTATGATAAATGTATCATAATGCACTTTCATTAATGTGTATTACAAGTTTCATTTTCAGTACTTAAGCATTGGAATCCATTTTACTCATTTTAATTGCATTGGGAGATGATTTGGTGCCTTTTGCCCAAGGGTCGAAATTGGGATTTGGGAGCTGTTTTGGAGAGAGTCATAAAATCATGTCTAAAATGAACCATGCTGCATATGAGTCCTTATAAATTTCCCTTACACATCCCCTACATTTTTTCAAAAATTCGAGTGGTATTGAGAGCATTTGAGAAGCCATTTCCAGCATTTACCTAGGTGGAAATTGGAACCCCAATTTGCTAGTAAAGACTCCTACTTTGATAAGAATATAAAACTATTTTTCAGAAGTGATTGGAGTGTTATAAATAATATACACTCAAAGAATATTTGGGAGCATTTGGGCCAATTTGGAGACCTAGACATCAAAACTAGTCAAGGTTCGAAATTGGGAAAAAAGTGAAAAGTGGTCATTTAATAAAAAATATTAAAAAGGGACATTACAGTGTGTGTGTTTTGCTCCCTCACCCACCCTCTCTCATATTATCTCTCCACCTTCTATTTACCTCCCTTTCTATCCCTCCCTCCATATCACTCTCTATATCATTCACCCCCCCTCTTTGTTGCTCACCCCTCCCTCCCTCTCTCCCACACAATCTCTCTCTCTCTCTCTCTGGGTGTGTGTGTGTGTGTGATTGTGTTTTTGTGTGTCCCTCCCTCACTTCCCATATTTCATAATCTCTCTCCACCTTCTCTATACCTCCCTCATTATCCTTCCCTCAATCACTCTCTCGATATTCCACACCCCTCCCCCTCTCCCTCTGTCAATCACCCATTCCCCCCTCTCCCACATAATATTTGTGTGTGCATGTGCGTGCGTGTGTGTTTCCCCCATTCTCTCACAAAATCCTTCTATCTCTCCCTCTCTCTCCACCTTCTATTTACCTCCCTCTATCAATATCTCCCTCCATTATCCCTTAATTACTAGCCCTCTATGCCATTATCCCTCTCTCTCTTTCTCTCTCTCTCTCTCTCTCTCTCTCTCTCTCTCAACTTGTATCCCTCCTCCCTATCTATTTTCACCCTGCATCTCCATGTTTCTCTCTTTCACAACCTCCCTCTCTCTCCATCTCTCAACCCTCCACCCTCTACCTTTGACACCATCTCTCTCTCTCTCTCTACATGTGTGAACCTTCCCCTTTCTCTCCTTATGTCTATCCCTCCATCACCCCTAACACACACACACACCTTCTATCGCTCCCTCAATATCTCTTTCCCTCACTCTATCTCCATCCCTCCCTCACCCCCCCTCCTCTCTCTCTATCTTATTCTCTCTCACACTCTCTCCACATCATTCTCTCTCTATCTTTGTAATATCTCGAATTTTTGACCTGAAACTTATGGGCATAAATCTCATTGCATGCGATGTTACTTTAATGTTTTATTTTGTATATTGGGCATAAGACCCCACTACACATGAGAATGATGAATTTTTTGATATATTAGGCATAAGCCAAATGCATATGTTTTATGTATATGATTTCATGTGTTGGGCGTGGACCCTAAAGCACATACTTGATGAGATATTTGTGCTGAGCGTGAGCTCTGAGGCACATGGGTATTTGATGTTTGTGTTGAGCGAGAAGCTCTAGAGCACATGAATATTTGATGTTTGTGTTGAGCGAGAAGCTCTGGAACACATGAGTATTTGATGTTTGTGTTGAGAAAGAAGCTCTGGAGAACATGAGTTATGAAACCTTTGTGTTGAGTATGAGGCTCTGAAGCACATGAAAAGATAAGAATTGGAAGTGTTGGGCATAATACCTGGAGAATTCCAAGTTGATGTTGAGTATAATCTCTGGAACATTGGATCCTTGGCCATTGTATCCCTAGGTGTATCCTACAAATACATCCTAGCATTAGTGTTGAGCGATGAGCTCTCGAATTGCACTAAGTTATAACTTCGTGTTTCTTAGCGTTGAGTATGGGCTCTGAATAAACACTAGGGGTTACTGAAAATTTAATATGTTGAGTGAAAACGACTCTGATAAAACATTGATCTCATCTTACTTATTTTGAAGTGATTAAATAAAATTTTGAATTTTTGTATTTCATCAAGTACTTTAGAACTACCATGTTATACAAGGTAATCCAACATGCAAGGAGGTTTAGAGTTTTCTAACCTAGTTGACCTAACCCCTACTTGAAGGCCTTAATAAGAAGTGACTATAAGCTAAAAAGAAAAAGTAGCATGTGATTAGGGATCATGCTATATGATACCCAAAGTAAAAATGTTAACAATGGTATATGTATATATAATTTATATATAATGTGAGTAAAATAGTAAGCATATGTATTAATACTAGTAACTATCAAAAAAAATGAAAGGATCTATGTATTATTATTTATTACTAATACTAATTAAATATTTAAATACCTAAAAGAGTCAAAGTAGGAACTAGTGAAAGAGTTCCTAAGTTAAATTAAATAATTATTAAATTCACATAAATTAAATAAAGGGTTATTTCAAGAAAACAATTGATTCTTGATTTAACTGCCCATTTTTCCTAAAGTCTGTCTATAAAGACCCATGCCAAAGAGAGGCTTGGGGATCTTTTGATTTTCCATCTATTCTACCTAATTATTATTCTCAAGAGAGTTCTTAGAGAGAATGTTTCCCAAGAGGAAAATCCAACTGGTACAAAACTTGTTATCCCAGATAGGGAATCCTTACCTTATGATCTCTAAGCTACTTGCATGTTGGAATCAGCTCGGGGGGCAAGGGGG
>LPNX011157371.1:130282-142479 GCA_001517045.1 Pseudotsuga menziesii
ATGGACCGCAATGTGGCTCGTCGTGTGTTGTCACAAGCAATTGTAAATAAGAACACCAAGCTACTTCGTTTTCTCAAGCCTACATGCAAAATAGTTAATTTGAATGTAAAAACCCTCTGTAGGTATTCTATTAGAAGAGAACATCTTGACACAACCGATCAGATAGATTTTTGGGCCTTTATTGGTCGGTTGCCACATCATTACTTGAAGCTTATTGATGCAGTAAAGGGACTAGTGCATAGTTTTTGGCATGATCACACAAGGCCTTCTTCAAACCGGAAGGATGTACTAAAACTGAGAATGGGTTCAAAGGATCATGAACCGCATATTAAACATCTTCTTGATATAACACAGACAGAATTATACGAGAGATTCAGGAATGAACATAAATAATTAAACTTGGGGCAGAGATCTTTTGAGAAATGTAAGCCCTGGTATGTTAGAATAAATACTCTTCGTAACACTTGTTGTTGTAGATATCATGTAGAATATGAATATTACTATGAAACATTTTCGTACATTCGTCGTGTGTTGCATACTAACCATGTGCAGGATTGCTCCCTGACAATGCCATCGACTTCATCAAGAGAATTCATTCATAGCATCATGTGCAATAGGCCTGAGGGGCAAACATACTATGCAAAATATTGTTTGGATGGAACATGCTCCAACTGTGCTGGAATGAGATTATTGAGCCAATGTATGCACGAGAGTGGAGACAGTGAATTTGGAAATATGGTAATAGACATGAAAAGTTTCAAATATATCAGCTATGAAATAGTTCCAGGGAAAGAAAGTAAAAAGATACAATTGGTGACATCTCAGGTTTGCATAAATATCAATAAATTTATGTTTGAATAGTTACATTTCAATCATTACTTGCCCAAAAAAACTAATGTTGAGACCATTTCCTGTCACCAGGTAAAAGTTAGTGACTTCGTCAAGGAATTTATTGAAAGACACATCAATATGTTCAGCATGTCCACTTGGCCCGATGGCAGGATGAGAAGTTTAGAATATGCGGAGATACATTTCCCCATGGTACTATACTTACAGTGGTTGATTTTGCTAAGAACTACACTTTGCAACCTCAAAATGAGATCCAAAGTCAGTATTATC
Organism: Pseudotsuga menziesii; assembly: GCA_001517045.1. NCBI lineage: Eukaryota > Viridiplantae > Streptophyta > Pinopsida > Pinales > Pinaceae > Pseudotsuga > Pseudotsuga menziesii. The sequence goes on from LPNX011157371.1 coordinate 131,402, forward strand.
ACTCTGAGCAGGTTTCCTTGATGGTCCATATCACATATAGGCATGGCCCAAATAGCACTGAAGAGCAAAGATAAATTCTGAAGGAATATCACTTCTACGTAAGTGATGATAGGTGCCATGACTTCCACTATGTACGTCATTGCTTAATCATGTTCTATGATCACTTGAAGGCAAGGAACATACAGATGGATCGACACTGGATTTGGTCTGATGGATGTGCTGGTTAGTTCAAAAATGCACGCATATTTCAATGGTTGTGTTCATTGCATAAAAACCACAAAGTGCCACATATGTGGAACTATTTCGAGACTGGGCATGGTAAAGGAGAGCATGATGGAGCCGGAGCATGTGTCAAAACAGTGCTATAAAGAGAGGAATTGAAACTATCTACAGAATCTACTATTCGAAATGCGCAATCTATAGTCCGGTGGTGCACGTCAGTAATGGGAGAGGAATCAACTATGCGAGTAGAATCCACAAGAAAGAGACATGTGGAGAGATTTTTTTGGGAGGTGGTAGACATAGATCGCTCACATGCATGGGAATGCAAGACCGTGCCTGGTACTCGTGGCTTTCATTCGGTTCGAATCTCGGATAACCCAGTATTTGAAATTTGGACTAGAAAACTCGCTTGTTTTTGCCCGCCTTGCTATGATGGTGACTGGGATGGGTGTGAATCATTGGATTGGGTTGATGGATGGGATCACGTATCACTTCCACTTGATCAGCGTGCAATTGTTGAGTTAACTCCTTTGGAAGAAGACCAATCATCTATTTCTATAGATTTTGATCATGTCTCAGACCTTGTACAACCTAGTATGATGCATTTCATTAACATGTTTTTGGTTATTTACATAATCTTAAAATGCACATTAATGGCCTTGTATCACATGAAAAGTATTTTGATCATATACCTACAATCATATTATGCAGGGCACATATACGCAGTGGTTGCCTCAAAAGATAGTGAATGGGCTGGTGATTACTGGTTGCAAACGTTGTATAGAGGGAAAGCAAACCCTCAAAATGTCCATGACTGACGATGAAAACAACCACTTTCCAATCCGGTCTATGGTTGTTAAAGGTGAATACTTGACACAGGACAACAATGCAAGAAAGAAGGGCGGATATGTTTACAGGGATTACAAACTAGGTGCGAGTGTGTACCACTTTACCAACTTGATCATTGGTACAAACATCCAAGTACAAACAATTCCTAGTCGAAATTCATCGAAGGTACACTACTTCTTACCAGATACAGAGCACGAGAGACTAATGGAGACCATCCTTATAAGAGATGATGCAGAGGGCTTGGTTGTATGATAGTAGGTGGGATCTAGCATGATGAGGTATGTTACATATTCTTAATACTATACTATTTGTAATTGAATATTGATATATGCTCAATTTTCTCATGTACATGTTTTTTATGAATATGTCAATTTTTTGTTCTTGATATGCCAAATTTTCATTTAATAAAACCTAAGATTATGAATGATCATGTCAATATCAATAACAAGTACAATGAAAATGTCCAAATTGTGAATGTGCATAAGTAGATTATAAATGTGCATTGTAAATGTGCATAAGTAGATTATGTAAATGTCCAAATTGTGAATGTGCATAAGTAAATGTCCAAATTGTGAGTGTGCATTGTAAATGTGCATAAGTAGATTATGTAAATGTCCAAATTGTGAATGTGCATGCATGAATCTTGCACAAATGCTTGATTGCATTATGTGAATGTTTGTTTTTGCTAGTTATGTATATATCGTAAAAAATGTTTCATTGCAATGAATACATTAACCACTAAAATGATTGAAGATCATTAGTATATCTTGATTTTGAGATCATTAGTTTGTAGTAAGAGTGCTAGTTTCATGTAGTAAACCCTAGTTTGTAGGCTATGCACTAGTTTGTAGGAGCCCTAGCTTGTATGTAAACCCTAGCTTGTAGTAAGAGTGCTAGTTTCGTATAAGAAACCCTAGTTTGTAGGCTATGCACTAGTTTGTAGAAGCCCTGGATTGTATGTAAACCCTAGCTTGTAGTAAACCCTAGCTTCTATGAAAACCATAGCTTGTAGTAAGAGTCCTAGTTTCGTGTAGTAAACCCTAGTTTGTAGGCTATGCACTAGTTTGTAGAAGCCCTAGCTTGTATGTAAACCCTAGCTTGTATGCAAAACCCTAGACTGTAGTAAGAGTGCTAGTTTCGTATAGTAAACCCTAGTTTGTAAGCTATGCACTAGTTTGTAGGGTTTCTATGGTTTAGAGTAGAAACTAGGGTTTAACCTACAGACTAGGCTTTCCACAATCTCGGGCTTAAACTATAAACACGAGTTTATACTACAAACTAGGGCTTCTACGATTTAAATTGTAAACTAGGGTTTAACCTAAAAACTAAGGTTTAGAACACAAACTAGGGTTTAAACTAGAAACTAGGTGAACAACTAGGTGAACCACTACATTTGTTTATTGTGATGTCTCGAGTAGGAAGCTAGGGAAAACTAGTAGACAGATGACACTACTTAGGTTTTCTACTACTTAAGTGCGTTAATCGAGTGAGAAGTAGAACCAAACAAAAGTAAGAGGAGTTAGTGTCTAGGTGACAATGGAACTCCTCCTTAACTTACCTCAAGGTTGCATCTGTGGATTATGACTTTTTTCTCTTAGATGCAAGTTGTTGAGGTGGGTCAACACACTTCAATACAAATCTCACACTGGTGGGTCAACTCTACAAAACCCTCCACCGAGCTAGTGTTGGTCTTTTTCCCACATCGATATTTCCCATACCCACTTGCAAGAGCCAATGACATGCAAGAACCCTCAGCCCTACCTAAACTAGCTTGGCCTACTTACCTAAGACCCTAGACACCCTAACGACCTAGTTCCAAGACCCTAGACACCCTAATGCTGAGGTATTTCTACTTTGCTGCTGTTGTATACTTTAGGGCAGTCATAAACAGTCCCCATTTACTAGCCTAAACCTTGTCCCAAGCCTAGATTACATTCCCTAATATCCTAGCCTATCATCCTAGCCCTTCTACTATTCTAGTACCCCTATTTTGGAGACCTAAAACCACCTAACATTGGACTGATATACTCTTGCTGTTGTAGTACAATCAACTATTAGTCCTAAACTATCTAGCCAAAGTAAATGATAAGTATGTCATGTTGAGTTAGTTAAGAGATACTAGCAAAAGTAAATGAGTACTTGAGCTCATGTTGTTGCTCGATTTAGGAAGCTTATATTGTTGCACAAGTGTTCAATGATCTCCCTGTTTGTGTTGAAATTTGGGACTATGAACCTATTGCAACCATTAAACCCTAGTTTGTAGAAGCCCTACCTTGTATGTAAACCCTATATTGTATGCAAAACCCTAGATTGTAGTAAGAGTGCTAGTTTCGTATAATAAACCCTAGTTTGTAAGCTATGCACTAGTTTGTAGAAGCCCTAGCTTGTATGTAAACCCAATTGTCCTTGAATGGCCTTTTCATGCGACCTGCAACTTGACATAACTCAGCAACTGGAGGTTGGATCGAGGAACTGTCGAATCCGTTGGTCTCCTGGCATGCCATTACCCCTAGGTGGCCCTCTCCCTCATGTCCTCGTGGCCCAATGAATCTGTTGTACAGTCATTTCCTAAACTAGGGTTTTGCCCAATGCACCTCAATGCAAATCTGGCATTGGTGGGTCAACTCTGGAAAACCCTAGACCGAGCAAGTGTTGGTGGTCTACCCACGTCGAAATTTCCCATGCACACTTGCAGGAGCCAACGGCATACACTTTCGTTGCTCCATTTGGTTTTTTGCTCCCGGACCAAGATTGACCAATTGTCCTTGAATGGCCTTTTCATGCGACCTGCAACTTGACATAACTCGACAACCGGAGGTCGGATCGACAAACCGTTGAATCCGTTGGTCTCTTGGCATGCCATTACCCCTAGGTGGCCCTCTCCCTCATGTCCTCATGGCCCAATGACTCCGTTGTACAGTCATTTCCTAAACTAGGGTTTTGCCCAGTGCACCTCAATGCAAATCTGGCATTGGTGGGTCAACTCTACAAAACCCTAGACCGAGAAAGTGTTGGTGGTATACCCACGTCGGCATTTCCCATACACACTTACAGGAGCTGACGGCACACACTTTCGTCGCTCCGTTTGGTTTTTTGCTCCCAGACCAAGATTGACCAATTGTCCTTGAACAACCTTTTCATGTGACCTGCAACTTGACATAACTCTGCAACCGGAAGTCAGATCGATGAACCGTCGAATCCGTTGGTCTTTTGGAATGCCATTACCCCTAGGTGGCCCTCTCCCTCGTGTCCTCATGGCCCAATGACTTCATTGTATAGTCATTTCCTAAACTAGGGTTTTGCCCAATGCACCTCAATGCAAATATGGCATTGGTGGGTCAACTCTGCAAAACCCTAGACCGAGCAAGTGTTGGTGGTATACCCACGTCGGAATTTCCCATACACACTTGCAGGAGCCGACGACACGCACTTTGGTTACATAGTTGTCTGGGGCCTATTGGTTGGCCTGAAGTAGATAGTTGTCTTGAAGATACCGTTTGATTTAGGGCCTATAATATGTAATGTGGACCTACCTCATTACTAGACCTGGGATGTTTGTCACCGATAGCTAAAAAATATGTATCTCAAGTTACCATCAACCCTAGCGGATTATCATTGCCCAACTCAAGGGTGGTCTTCAAACGGAAAAGTAGAAACCTTTGGAGAATCTACAGTTGGGTGGAGCATTGTTATTGCCATTCAGCCACCCATGGCTAACAATTTACCTTGTGAAAGTTATTTTCTTAACTATTGTAACGTTGCAAAGAATTTGAGATTTGATATGTGATTTATAGTTGTTTATATGTTAAATTTGTGTCCATTGTCCTTTCTAGTAATGTTTTATGTTGGACTTTCCTATATATGTACATCTATAATTTGTACTCACGAACTTATGTTGGAAATATCGATCCTCTAAAGGTCCAAAGATGAACGATGGCAAGATACCAAGTTTGATCCTTTTGTGATACATGATGAGCATTATATGTTATATTAAAGTTCCATGTATTCCATTGAAATGTGATAATCATCTGCTGGGAAGAATTAAATACGTGATTGGATGAGAGTCCTCGTATAATTCATGTTGTTGGTTGAATCTTTTATGTAGTAATTTGATATTTTGCTATGTATGCATGGCTATTTCCACTCCAATGAGTTATGTCAAACGTTTGATTAGGCTTTCCTAGTCTGCTATATATTGTTCAACCAATGAGTTATGTCAAACGTTGAACCAGAACATAACATTTCTTTTGTCACAATTACATGGATCAATGCTCTTATACTTACTAAACACATTGATGCTCTTATTGATACAAAATTCTAGTTATTGAACACATACAAACTTCTATTTACTAAACAAATTGATGCTCTTATTGATACACAATTCACTTATGCCCTTATAGATGTTGTACTCACAAGTGATTGTAACTACATATCATCATATTGGTGTACTATCAAACAAATGACATCGATGTACCTTATATTAAGTTAGATACATAAACATTGAATTATTATAGATGCCTCGACACACTAAAATATTACTATATGTCTTAGTGTTCCATATTGTAACATGCACACTGATGTGGTTCTGGAGAATACCATAAGCAGTATAGGTCAACATTCATAGTTCAACTACCTCTATCTAGGTGTGGTAATGTACACAAATATTCTGTTCTTTGGTGTGCCTCGCTATATACAATACAAATACAAACTTCTATATAGTGCACCAATGCAACTAGACACATAGCACATCCAGGGAAAAAACCTCTTGCATAAACCTTTACTTAAGTTGTAATTTATTTTTATTATATTAAACTTAAACATTAACTTGACTTGTAATTTATTTTTATTATACTACACTTCAACATTCACTTAACTTGTAATTTTATCATCCAAACTCACTACATTTAATTAGATGTATCCAATTAGTGTGCATGTTGTGAGTTCATTGAAACATTGTATTACATTGTATTGCACTTAGTTTGATTTAATTACACGTGCAAGAACTTTGACATAGTGCATTCATAAATAATAGATAATCCACACAATAGATTGACATAACAACATGTGGAAACCAAAGAACTCATATGAAGTGAAATATATCATTCATTTATAAGTGAAATGTCAATGTACATGTATCAAAAAGTAAATATATATCCAAAAGTACATGTATCCAAAACTATCCAAGCCACTTGCACATGTATGCAAATGTACATATATTCTATAAGGCATGTATCAGAAGTCAAGCTTCCTCTTGTTCTTTCCCAACTTTGATCCACTAGGCTCATCTCTGGGATCAATGTGCATCGATGGATCCTGCAAATTAAACATCAATTATTAAATTGAACTAACTATGTACTAATACATTAGAAAATTATAACAAACACTCACCCCCACCTCTGGACGTGTCGGTGTTCATCCTATCACCAATCTCCTCCTCAGTGGAGTCGGACTCTGTAATACCATATCTCAATTAACTCAAAACCTATCAACATCTTGTTGGAAATTGAATGAAACAATTAGTCATCAATAGACATCTCACCTCAATGACATCCATTGATAGCTGGAGTTCAGTTCCTTGTGTCGCAGACGGAGCCGTTGGTTCAACATCAATGATGGTCGGACCGGGGGGGCCAGGAGCTACTTCTTCTGTTGGTGTCTACAATCACCAAATGTTGAAGTAGTTAGACATGCATGAGTAAACAATAAAATACAATAATAAACTATGTCTAGCTAAATAACAATAATAAACTATATTTCTATATCAACTTAATGAGTTCAAATATCATCGAAGGATATACATTACCATGGTCTCAACCGTGGTAGAACCAAGGGGGGCAGGAACTGCTCCTGCTGCTGGTGCCTCAACTGTGGTCGAAACAGGGGGGGCAAGAACTACTCCTGCTGCTGGGGCCTACAATCACCAAATGTTGAAATAGTTAGACATGAATGAATAAACAATAGACAACAATAATAAACTATGTCAAGATCACGTTGAAATAGTTAGGTATACCTCGGTGTGACTAGTTGCCATTGATGAAGCAGCATCAACTGCTGCATCAACCATCGATGCTATACTTTCTTCCGTTAACTTCGGCTCCTAATGCAGTAAACATGCAAATCAAACATTAACAAAAAAAACTTATGCACCGGATTTCAAGTTAAGCAACAAATATCATCGAAGGATATACATTACCATGGTCTCAACCATGGTAGAACCAAGGGGGGCAGGAACTGCTCCCGCTGCTGGTGCCTCAACTGTGGTCGAAATAGGGGGGGCAGGAACTACTCCTGCTGCTGGGGCCTACAATCACCAAATGTTGAAATAGTTAGACATGAATGAATAAACAGTAGACAACAATAATAAACTATGTCAAGATCACGTTGAAATAGTTAGGTATACCTCGGTGTGACTAGCTGCCATTGATGAAGCAGCATCAACTACTGTATCAACCATCGATGCTATACTTTCTTCCATTAACTTCGGCTCCTGATGCAGTAAACATGCAAATAAAACATTAACAAAAACAACTTATGCACCGGATTTCAAGTTAAGCAACAAATATCATCAAAGGATATACATGACCATGGGCTCAGTAACTCCATGGCCGTGGGCAGCTCGAGTCTTTTTTGGAGTGGACCGCCTCATGTACACACGATGCTCATCCATGGAAGGCTTGGGAGGAGATGCATCTGCAGGAAATGGCCCAGATGTTTGGGTCGGTGCCTATAATCAGCAAGTGTTCATGTAGTTAGATGTATGCATAATTCAACAAACACATGTACATGTATTTAAAAAATGACAACTGTAATTGTTTACCATATTAAAATGTTTACCTGGGTACCATGATGTGTCTCGTGGATCTCTCCACCTAGTGACGGATCTGGGATCTGCAAGTTTAATAATTGTAAATATTAGACCATAGATAGAATTAGTGAACTAACATGTAAAGTATGTGTAAATTAACAAATTATTGACAAGCATAATTGAAAAATTGAAATTTTAGAATGTTTACCTCAGTAGAACCAGATGGGCTTGTACCATCATGGATCCCTCCACCAACAAAGGGATCGGTCGCTGCAATGCCATGCCCCAATCCAAAGTCTGGGGGGTCTCTAGCGTCAAAATGCAACAACTACAAGTTCATGAAATTAATGTATTAGCTCAAACTATATATAGGTGTACAAAGAGGAAACTAAATGAAGAATTTATTAAAATTAACCAGATCTACATACCTCACTCAAAAAACCACTGAACGCAACATCTGTGGAAAGACCATAGCAGGGACGACCACACGATGTGCACACGTGAGGATCAAAACTCTCTTGGGGATGTGCCGATGGTGGGGCACTGGTGGATGGTCCTGCATCAGTACGTGGTGGTGCACCAGTGGATGGTGCCCCACCCATCTGCTGAAGAGTAGTGCTATGGCGAAGGACCACTCGTGCCAGTGTCAAAAAAGCATCCCATGTCTCAGCAACTACGCGAGTTGCAGGTGGGACATCTGGCCCATGCAATGGTGCATGAGGTGTAGGGATAGGGCGATTAGGGTCTTGGACCCTCGCATTGGGTCGGTTTTGGGGCATCCCCCCACCGATCCCCTGAAACTCCAACTAAGAAAAATAGTTCACGTGTTTATGCAACATGAACTCCGCATACAACTTTCGAAGGAAATACAGGGGCATTTCCCTATTGTTATGTGGTGGCAAATCAAAGACCATATACCATATATCCATCCAGTTATCGATAAATGGTTGGAATGTGCACCACTCAATGGATATATGTGGCCGGTTTGCATTTGGGATTTCTCCAGTTCGAGGATGCCTGAATAATGCAAAAATGTGCTTCTTTGTTATTTTTAACCTTCTTATTGCCACATAATCCAATCCATCCTCTTGTTCTCTTCTTTTCCTCTCTCTATATGATGTGATATCATATAGTATATTAGTTGACTGCGAAATAGTGTCAACAATAGCATCCATGGTGGATGCAAGCGAGCAGAGAATCTCATCGCCGCCACGAAAAGAAGCACTGATGCCCCTTAAGCGGGAAAGCTCAATCAGAATCGTGGCATTCGGATCCATTGCAGCAACTGCCAAAAAAACATCAATAAGAAAATCATTAGAAACATATACATGGCATATAATGACGTCTCTTCAAAATTGAAAATGTATTAAATCAAAATCAAGTTAGCAATTTAATGACAAATTCACTTACATATATTTATTTAAACTTAAGATTAAACATTTCACAATTAAAACGTAAGTTTCGCTCAACTTGTGACTACATTCAGTTAATGAGTAAGTACGAATTGGATATAACTTGTTCTGGCTTAGAAAGATGGTTGCGCTAACTTAGAAAGATGATTTGAATTTTGTTGAGAGGTTTTCCTTTCGTTTAAGGTTTGGATTTTGGAAGGAAAGGAGGAATTGTTCATTGTTTAGGACATGCCTTGGAGGCTATGATGATGTTGCTTGATCAAGGACAATCTTTCTTAGAGCATGATGATGGATATTCCAGAGCTAGTATAGTCCAGAGTTCGACAGGAGAAAACCCCGATGATATGTGTCAATGGGCATTGTATGAGTACAATTTCAAGCTTATGTTGGTCTCCTATGTGTATATATGTAGAGCATATGATGTGTATTATGATGATCTTTGATGATTACTTGATATGTATCATGTAGGTCATGCTATGTACATGCGGGGTTCATCAGCTAAGATTGATGACTTTGTAGAGAATTTTGAGGAGTGTTCATTTTCTACTTGTCTTTTAGGATGTAATCGTGCAGTGTATGAGGATATTGGGGCATGCATTTTGAATAGTGAGTCATCTCTCCATTATGAAATTGTCCATGGTTCTATAGCGAGTACGAGTTCTTTCATCACTTTTTGAAAAGATGCTTGTTTATGCTTCTAGTCATATTGAAAAGATGTTTGTTTATGCTTCCTAGATTCTAGTGAGAGTGGTTTTTTTTCTAATGGTTATGGTTTTCACAATCTCTAGGAATTTTGGCTTGCTTGTAATTTTAAAGGCCTTCATTCATATGTATGGCATATGATGTAGATTTTTAGGCAATATTTGGTTTGTTGGCGAATTTCTCTTGAAGGGTAAGCTCTTTTGGTCATGAAATTGTTTGGGTTATTGACTATTCTATTTTTTTTTATGTACTAGAGAGTTTCATTTGATTAGATATAGAATAGCATCTAAATTGTTTTTTATGAGGGAAAAAGAAAATACAAAGTTTAGTCTTCCTACATAATGCATGTCAATAGGGTTTTTTCCAATGGCATTGCCTAGAAACATTTGTGTCAATTGTATGTGATCAATTTATGTGTTTAGTCTTGGGAAAGGCATTGGCATATCATCATCTTTGGTTGGTTGGTGTTTTGGCTATGAGATGGTTGTTTATTTTTTTATGGTTTTTATTGCATTTACAAATAAAAAATGGTAATTTAAGTATCTAATTGAAAAAAAAAAGCTATGGGTGAATGAATTACCTGTTAATATGACGATTCACCGGAGGATTTGTCTTCAAATCGAGGAATGGGAACTCTTCCAAGCTCCTAGGGCACGGGCACGCCGTCGTAATCGTGATCCTGTTTGGTGAAAACGACTCTCGGGTCAGGACTGTGCGTTTTTTTATTTGTTTTTAGATTTACAAAACGCGCACGCATTATAGAGTTACAAAACGCGCGCGCATTTTGGAGTTCTATAACGCGTGCGCATTATTGTTACCTAGCCTACATGTCTGCTAACATGTCAGGCTCAGATTTACTATTCCAAGTGCTATGGAAGAGGAGCGCGTTATTTTTCTATGTAACGTGAGCCTGTTCCTAAAAAGTAAGATTGCATCTAAAAGGTCCCTCAACTTCTTGCACACACCCAAAACTCTATTTGACATAAATATTAAATAATTTAAAAAATAATATCATAAAACAAATATCAAAACAAATATTTCACATGCACAGACATACTCTCTCTCTCTCTCTCTCTCTCTCTCTCTCT
>LPNX011157371.1:143408-171366 GCA_001517045.1 Pseudotsuga menziesii
CCCCTTAATATGAGGCAATATATTTTTTAGGATTTTAGGAGTATTCAAAATCCAAATATGAATGGACGTGATATGATATTGCCTCACTGGTGAACCCCCCCGTGACACGTGGACTCTGTTTTTTTGTGTTTCCCACATTAGTGTTTTATATTAGTAATTCCAAATGCACATATTTACTTGCAAGGGATATAATAAGACAAGAGCTACGAGGTGAAAATGTCACTGAATTTACTAACAACTATTGCTATTGCAATAAGACACAAGTTATAGAAATATGATATTTTTGTCACAAAACTACAAGAGAAAAGAAAATTCTTTTGCCACAAAATTACTTAGTTGTCTAATCGAAATTATTTTGCCACAAAATTACTTAGTTGTCTAATCGATTTAATTACTTGACGATTGAATCGATTTCTCAATTTTTTGTGGGAGCAAGGATAATTGGAAAAAAATGAAAAACATGTGCTAAGCATACTTCTTCATGATCAAAGACCCAATTTGTTACAACTTAAATATGGATACATCCATGTGCACTTTAATATGAATCATTGATTTTATATATGTCTCCTGCTATGACATAACAAAGTATCAATCTCAAATATGACATGAAACCTTAATTGTGGAGAGATATTGAGTCTCTCAATTACAAACTATAATACTAATAAAATTCTCGCTAAATTTTTTAAACAAACTAGGCCATAAATCTCCATTAAACTATTAATTTAAAACTTTTTATTACTATTGTTGCAATTGTGAAAATGATAAATTACCTCTAGATCAAGGTCTATAGAATGTTAGATTATTACTATTAACCTATTAGTTGTGTTTAGGAAGTAACAAATAAAAAATCTCAAGTTAAAAAATATAAAATGTTTAAAAACCAATCTAATTTTAAACACATCCATACTTTTTTTTGAATTTTAACTTATCTTACATATAAATAATCAAATTTTAAATTTTTATATTTATAAGAAAAAAAAAACTAAACCTTATTAAAAATCATTACAATAAAACATAAATAAAAAATACACACAGCAAGATACTAAAAATCATTACAATAAAGCATAAATAAAAAATACTAGGATTACACATAGCAAGGTGTTGAGTTCAGTCCCTAATCTCCATACTCGTTGGGTTTTATATGAGAGTAAGTCAAGATGACAAATGATAATGGTTCTAATTTATTAAGATCATTATTGATTGATGAGTGAATAATTATCATTTTGGACCTCAAAGGATGAATGACCGAATGACAAGGAGTGAGTTCCATTAAGCATTGCAATGATGTCATTTGTAATTATACTTATATTGCAACATAAGGATGCATTTACAATAGTAACTTCAGTCAACAAAATAGTGTCATACATTATCCATGCAAGCCATGCAAAGTGCTCCTCCCCATGCAACCATGCATTATCCATGCATTGGTAGCACTAGCTTAACTGATTGTGAAGTAACTGAATGTAACTGGGGGATAACTAAGACTAACTAGTACTAACACCAACTAAGTGAAGTAGGTTGGTGCCAAGACTTCTAGTGGCTCCTAAAATGTAGGGATTGGTCTATGAGGCGCCCAAACGGATGCATGCACATGCATTAAGTGGCAGTTAACCTCTACCAGTGTTCCCCACACCCCAGTGACTGGTACATGTGGCTCCACTGGGCCAAGTAGACCCAATTGTACTAGTGGACCCAATTATTTAATTAAGGTTCCTAAGTTAGGAAATAATTAATCTAATAGACATTTGACCAAGGGAGGATTAATAATCCTAACATAAGCCCCATGATTATTTTGGCCGTGAGTTATTTATTTCTGTCCTTTGGTTGACTTGGTGATAAATGCATGTCCTGGCTGTGAGTTGACAGCACAAACATGCCTTCCACACAGCTTTCTGGCTTTATCTCCATCGAGATCTGCTCTTTTCATGGTAGAAATTTTACTGGTTGTTTGGTTTTGGTGAAGCCGTCGAGAACTGAAGCTCTGCTCTGAATAATGGTGATGGCATAAGGGTTTCTGGTTTAACACTTGCTAAGAATGTGGTGTTTTAACTCTTTCGAGGTGTTCCTGGGATCCCAATATTTCTCCAGCGGTCGGCATTGCAATGTGAATGCCTCAAGGAATCCTGTCAACACTTTGACCATGCAAGTTTCTGTTAATAGGTGAGACTAAAACTCTATGCCCTTTCTCTGTATTTTTACTTGGGAGATAGCCAATGTTTACGAAGTTCTACTGATACGTTGGTTGTGGTTGCAAGAAGAGGAGGGATAAGTGTACTTCGTATGAGCCGGCCCTTGGACCTCTCTGCAACACACCCAAGGTAGGTTAAAAAATCATTACCCTTATTTTTCTTTTAAGTTTAAAAATGTTAAACACATTGGTCTGACCGTAATATTGAAATTCTTGTAGGATGAGGGCATTGGAGAGGGAGGCAACAAGGTCACCTCCTCCTAGGCCTACATTTTTAAATGCCCAGGTAAAGTTCCTGCTCAAAACCTATTATTAAAAATTCTTGTTAATGTTATGGTTTCAAATTATGCATACTGACTAAGCCATAAGCATTGGTTGTAGGTAACGCTAGCTATGAGCGTGGGCCGAGAGTGGTAACCACAACCATTTTTAAGATAAGCTTCTTGTTTTCATTTCGATTTTTTGTAGAAAGTAAACCCTTAGGGTTTACCCTGAACAGACTTGCAACCATTGCCTTAGCAATGTTTCTAGATGCACTGTATTTGTTCTTTGATGTGATTTGGGTTCCATCATTGATGGACCACCCCCAAACTCTTATAATTTTAACAATGGTTTAGGTAGAAAAGACAACAACCATCTTGGATGGTCTTACGACCACTTCTCTATAAGCGATGTTGATTAATATAAGTGATGACCTCGCCTTCGGGTCTGTGCGATTTTGTTAAGAGTTTTGCTTTATGTTTAACCTAGTGTACTGTTTGTTTTTAAAAATTAAATGGATGCCATATTCGATGGTCTTACAGCCATGAACAGAGTGGTTGGTTTATAATATTGTAATGTTGTCTACATTTGTAATAACATGGAGATGATTACATGTTGTATTATGTGTTTATTTTTTGCATAGATAATGGTAGCCATTAGATGGACTTACAACCATTTCTTGACTTTACTTAATGTTTGTTGATAAGATAATGCGACTGGTAGGGTCCCCAATTACTTGTGTAGTAGATAAAATATTTTGTTTTAAGGATCGACTGCTATCAACAATGGGATTTAAGGTCGGTCCTTGGGGAAACGAAGATGTAATTTGTGATTTGGTTTTGATGTGAAAAATGCAATTGTAATAGCTAGCGTACATGCTTGTGATTGTATTTTGGATTTGATTTAATTGTATCTACACTCTATTTACTTCGTGGATCTATGACTATTTCTTAGTTTGTATACTATAAAGGAACACTTGGCAATTGTAACCGATTTTAGTTTTAGTTTGTTGATTCGTAAGGGATCTGTTCATAAATTACTTATGTTTAAAATCATAGATATTTAATTACTTTGGATCCAAATATAATTGTTTTCTAGGATCCATATATATATATACCTAAATTCATTATGTAGGAGTTTAACATATAGTTGTTTTATGTTTATCATTTAAAGTGAATAATTAATTTGGGTGCAAACAGATTGTTTATATATACCCCATTAAAATCGTAATGTAGGGTTTCTATGTATGGATTGTTTGTAACATATCTACTTTGTAAATTAATAAAATATTAGAAATAATTTAATTCTAAATATGTAGAGACTTAGGTTATATAATTTGATTGTATTTATATATAGTCTCGATAATTTAAATATTAAAATATGTATATTCCTTATGTTATTCAACATGAGGTAATTAGATTTACAAACTAAGAAATAAATATAGGAAAAGAGTACACAAAATACATTAACTAAATCTGCCGCATAGGAAAGAATTTGATATAGTTCGAAACATATCCATTATACACAGAATTCGATTTCTAGCATAAAATCCGCAAAAGAAAATTCTAACTCAGGTTTGGATGCCTGATCTAAGAAAATTTCCTAGTAACCATTTAACATTTTATAATCGACATAACTGAATAGAAACTTGATAAATAAAGTAGACTAATCAATGCATACTAGGTTTTAAATTAACTAGTTCAAATCTAAAATAAAACATTCTACTATAAATTTAAAACATAGATTAAGAACCTGTCACCACTGCTTGGAAAACGAAAGTGAAAAAGTTGTTCCTCCCAACCAACTCCTAGAGAAACCAAGTTACTTGCTCCAGAACCCCAAAGCCTGTTCATTGAACCACAAGAGAAAAATCATTCAATGCGACATCTCTTGCATTCTCATATTTAATCTCCATCCAATGCTAGCCTCCTGCTCATGGACATACTGATATATAATATTTTTCCTAAGACTTGGTCATTTGTGATCCTCTTGTTCTTTAGCACTCAACTAGAAGTTGTGACCTGATTTTTGGAGATGATGCCTCCTGTATCTTGAGTTTTCACTTAATGGATTTAGCCACTTGTCTTTTCCTCTTGTGGATTAGCAAACATTGTTTAACAACTATTTTCACTTCTACCCCCTTCAACATATTTTATTAAATAAAAAAATAATTAATTACAAAATGTTTTATTTTTTACTTTCCATAAGAAAATAATAAAAATAATAATTAAATTAAAATTATTAATTCAAAGAAATCCCCAAGTCTTGAGATAAGGACTCTAGTATTTACTTAATATATGGAGGGTGAAAAACCTTTTAGTATTTTCTTCTTAGATTTTGTCTTCTTCTTAGTTCTATGTCAACTACTTTAATATATGTCTCCCAAGTTATCTTTTGTGAATATGGAAGGTGCTGGTAAGCGGAATATTGGCAAACTTATAAGGTTATGTTTGCCAAGTTATCTTTTGTGAACATGGGAGGTGCTGGTAAGCGGAATATTGGTAAACTTATCTTTTGTAGAAGGTTTCGTCTTGAATAGAATGTGCCAATCGTGAGTACTAGTAGACATGTTTTGGAACATAAATATATTTATGTTAGCATTATAATTTTGTTTTTTTTAATTTATTAATAATGAAAAATATATTTTTTGAAAAAATTAATAAATAATGATTTATAAAATTTAATAACATATTTATTTATTAAATAATAAAATTAATTAAATAACCAAAAATTAAATAAAATTAATTAGAATTTTAAGAGAATCCAATTCCTTTCAAAATTATTTATTTAAGAAAATAACAAAATAAGAAAATGAACCTAAATAGCTTTCTTTTGTATATACTAAATTTTCATATTGTCAATTCAGAAATTTTCGAACACTTTTTGAATCTCTAAAATAAGGAACAAACATTTGTGACATGAAAGTAAGATTGATGGTTGAATTCAAAATAACAATCTCAAAAAACCACCTAGTTGGACTTTCGTAAAGTTTGAGAATTTGAAGAGGTGGGTTTATTACAGATATAATTTTTAATTTGTAGTTGGTAAATATTAATAAGTTATAAGTTAAAAGTGTTATCAACAAGTTGTTATTGACTTGTTTTAGCTATATTCTAGTTAAATAAGTTATCAATTACACATTATCTAGGAGCTATGCATGCATCAGTTATTTAGGCATTATACATGTATCAACTACTAGTTATTCATTTAACAAATATTTTTTATATTTTTTTAAATAATTGTTTATTTTAATTTGGTAACCACTGCCATAAAATCAATTTGAATAGTACACTTGTCTCATCTTTGTTTATAAATGAAAAAACAAGGATCAAATGGTTGGTTGAGAGATAGCCATAGAATGGAAGACACTTTGATTTTTTTATTTATTCCTCATGTTCTTTTAGTTAAACTCATTCAACTTTGAGTTATCAATTTATCTTCTAATTATCTACCATGAATTGTTGGTTATCTATTCATCAACTATGAGTTATCTTTGTATAGCTACTATGACTAATAATTATGAAAGCTCAAAATCTTTGATCCTTGAACTTCTTCAAGAATCTTGAAATACAACACTAATTATTTTTCAATTATTTAGGGATACTTTTTATTACATTGCTAATTTCATTTGAGATATTCGAGGCTCAAGTAATTTCCCTCCATCGTCTGAACCTATAAGAAATTTCATAATTCACGGCTGGTAAATTTATTCGAGCATTGATAGCTGAAAGCGCAGGCAAGCATTATTTAGTAATACATTTTGATGCCAGCTACAAAGGGGGATGCAATACAGAATAATGCAAACGTTGAAAATTAATCAACCATGAACGGTACGACAATTGACCCTGATTTCTCCCATGGAACCTGTAAGAGGACTGATGTTCCCCATCTTCACCATCGATTCTGCAAACTGTTTCAGAAAGAGCTCTTCATCTTCAGCGTAAGCTTTCACTGTTTCCATCGCCTTCCCTTGGCTCTTGGTGAACAATTCTCCATCGCTGTTCAACAGCCCCTGCTCACTCACCAAGTTCTTGAAGTAGTAGTTGTCAAATTTGGCTGGGCTCACCAAATCCAGTGGGGACAAGTTATTATCTCCTCCCGATTTGGGACACCTGGATATGAGATCCGTATAGTAAGGCTTCTGCAGGGTGAAGTCGCGCTGCCCATTCCCACTTTGGTTGTAAAGCCTCTGCCTGAAATTTGTGCATCGAGATTGGCCGATGGTGTGGCCTCCTGCGTAATTAGCATTTGCATCAGTAGTTAGTAACTCCGCTGGATATTGAATGCTCCGAAACAAAATGAATATTGTACTGCAATTTTTGAGCTTCAATTATAATATACATACCTGAAAGGGTCACCAAGTCTACCTCATCCAGGCCCTGTAGTTTAAACTTTGTAATGAGAGTCTTGAGAGTTGAGTTGGGCGCTGGGAGATTGTTGTTGGACCCACTCAAACTTGCACTCCTGGAGTCTCTCCTCCCCAGTAAAACTTCCCATCCCAGACCTCCACTCTGATAGTATTCAATATCCAGAACACATCACTAGAAATTATTATTACTTACTGGATTATAATCTTGAAACCAAATGCCAGCAGATATGGTTTTCGAAAGAATTAAATATTGAGTAGTAAAGAGAATAATGTATAATGTATTACCAGGACCACTGAATCACGAGCTGCAATCGCCAGAATATCTGCACAGGATACAGTTTTTGGGCACGCCTTCTCCAGTTCACTCTTTATCTGATCGATGACTTCAAATCCTCTAGCAGAGTTTTTGTTGGGATTCGATCTCTTCTCACTCAGAAAGCTCTTACTGTCATCCAGTAGCAAAGATGCGTCGCACCCCTGTCGTAGCACATTATACACATTTTATTATTAGGAATTCATGACTAGTCAATAAAGCTAGTAGCAATCTGGATGACGTAAATAATAAGTCAGATCACCTTGACAAAACAATCATGAAAATGAAGCCTGAGCAACGACGCCGCCATTCTAGCTTCCTTCATCACGGCCTTCTCTACCACTGATTTTACTATTTGGTCGGCCATGGGACATGATCTGCTATAAAACTGTGGAGTCAATTTGTTGAAATGATCATGGTGATGGTGATTGTGATGAGGCCGAGGGTGAAGGTAATTATAAGGATAAGGATGAGATAATGAGAATGATCGTAAGAATGCCTGCAACGAACAAATCAACAAAAGAGCAATCAGAGTGAGGCGGGGCGAAATGGTGATGGCCATGATTCTTAGGAAATAACCAGTAATATTGAACTGTTACTCAAATCTATCAGAGGCTATGTGTGGACGTTTATTTATATCATCGCATGGCGAGCCATCCACCTCATTATTGTTAACTTTGATAAACTGTAGAATCATGGCTTTCTGTAGAATAATAAGGCCGATCACGTACTGTACTATACAGTATGAAGGTGATAAGGCTCATCACATACTATACTATATATATATAGCATTATGAATGAATGTGATTGAATCTTATTTTTTAATAATAATAATAATAATTTATTTTTAAAGTTATGGTTAAATTGATTTTTGAGATTTTTTGTTTATGGCACAAAAGACTTTTCTCTGTTCATGTATTTAACAAATAAAGCCTAAAAAATCTATAGAGATATACATACACTACCCCTTTAAATTTGAATATATTACCTGCTGAATTATTACTAATAAATTGTTAAGTTAACAGAAAGCAAATTTTGCTCTTAATTACCCTTATTACTAAATTAATAACAAAAATCGGAAGTTCGTGAGTCTCAGTCACTGAATTGATCGCTGAGCTTCCCTGCTCTGATTTTCCGTGATCCCCATGCACTTAAAGGCTGAGCAGTAAATACCATGGCAGAGCGCATAGATACCGTTGGATCCATGGACTTTTCAGTTTAATAACGTTTATGCACTCCGCCGGGTTGGCCGGGTGGATAGAGCTCGTGTGATGGTCAGAGGTTGGTGATGGCGCGTACAGTAAAAGCTTGTCCCCGCCTGCAATCGTGCATGAATACTTACCAAATCATCGCTCGGAAAAATGAATCCCATTGCTTCGAATGATCCCAGACAAAACATAAAGTCATGCTCCATTTCAATATTTTCTATCATTTTCAAGGTTGGTGGACGTAAAACGGGCTAAATCGGTAGTTAAACTCAATCAAGATTTAGCCTCCGGCGGTGACCATTTCTTTAAAAAAAATAATTTAAATTTCTTTTTAATTATTGCTAAGCCCGTTATCTAATAACGTTGAAGACGATGTCACAGCCAAGTGTGACACCAAATTAGTGTATCTTAGTGATGATGTTACAGTGAACTAGAATAATCCAATTGTACAATACAGCTTCATTTTATGGTGGCTGTTTCTTGTTATATTTAAATGCATTTTGATTAAGATTTAAATAAGTTTTATTTAAAAGATGGTTGAAATTTAAATAAGTTTCACTTAAAAGGTGGTTAAAGAAATGTATAACCATTTGTTTTTGTTTTTTTCATAATTATTTTGTTTAATAAATAATATTTGATTTGTGCTTATATTAATTCTAACAATCTCGTATGAGTTATTTATTTGCTTAGTTCTCCGCTTTGTTGATGATGGGTGTGTTTTTTGAATCGAGTCATTTGTAGATTCATTTGCATTTCTGCATTGTTTGCTAATTGACTTGAATCCCTAAAATGGAAAACCAAAGAGAAATTCAATATTGATGGCTCTCAATGCCCATTTTTGGCATTTTGTTATCAATGTTCCTGATAAGGTAATTTTCTCTGAGGTAGCTTGTTTGATTACTTCTTAGGGTGTGTGCAATAAGTTGAGGGACCTTTTAGATGCAATCCTAATTTTTGGAAACACGCTCATGATACATAAAAACACAACACGCTCACGTTATGTAATGCTTAGTTTAGTTAATCTCGAGCCTTACATGTCATATGACACATAGGTCAAGCTAGGAAAAATACGCACGGGTTTTATAGTTAGAAAACATGCATGCATTTTATAGTTACAAAACACGTACAATTTATGGAGAAGCAAAACGTGCATGCGTTATGGAGAAGCAAAACACGCACGCGTTTTGGAGAAGGAAAACACACACACGTTTTAGAGAAGCAAAACATGCATGCGTTATGGAGAACCACAAAAAATGGTTCTAGTGTATGGCTAGGGAAATGAATAAAGACAATAGTTTGCATCATCAAGACCTAGGACCTATAGTAATATTTTAGCAACATTGATAACAACATCTCAAACAACCATGCCTAACCTCCCAAGAGCATAATTTTTCTTTGTGTTGTAATATGGACACCATTAGGAGGTTTTAAGAACTAAGTATGGGTCATAGTCCCTTGACCATGCTCGAGGGAGGAAACTGAAGAATTATGTCCTAAATGTAGCTTTTAAAGCTTAAGGTCCATAAACAAGGCATCGATCCCACACATACGACCTTCATATGTGATATTTTGCATCTAAGAGAGAATATGTAGTGCATTAGAATTCTCTTAGCACTAGAAACATATCCGTAGACATGGTTGAGGGAGAAAACCTAGTCCTTAGGCCCTAAAAGAATCCTATAGACATATAGGACCAAGAACAACACATCGAACAAACACACATGATCTCTTAAGGGTATCCTCAACCTTTAAGTTGGGATATGGCCATGATTAGGATTTTTTTAGCATTAGATATGGAGGATAAGGTGTTAATCATGGTTGGTACATAAAGCTTTAATTTTAGGTTGTAAACCACCTTTTAAGGCTCAAGGTCCATGAACAACACCTTGAATCACCATAGATGACCTCCCATGTTGATATTTTTGTTTTGAATGGGGATATGGGAACCATTAGGGGTTTATATGTACTATGTATGTGTCTTGGGACCTTAGACATAATAAGGGAGGAAACATAGGCCTTAGCCCCTAGCAGATTCTTCTATCCATCTAGAGCCAAGAATGATGTGTTGAACAACCTCAATAGATCCTTCCATAGTTTCATTTACCTTGAAATGGGGATACTAGTTCAATTAGTACATTTTTTAGCACTAAGTACATATATTAGTCCTCTTCACATGGGTAGGGGGAAACACTTGGTCCTTAGGCCTTAAAGGAAATTGTTAACCATTTAGGGCCAAAATTGCTGCCTCCAACCACCACACATGACATTGAAAGTTAATCATCTGAATCTGAATCAGGATATGCATGCCATCATCATTTGTTGAGCACTAGGTATGCATCTCAAGGCCATGGACATGGTAAGCGGAGGAAACTATGGTGTTAGGCCCTAACTAAAACTTCTAGGCATCTAGGGTTAGGAAGGATTCCTTTAAAAATCACACATGGCATCTCATATATATATTTGGACTATGAATATGGATGTTCTTAGAATTAGGTAGTTTTGAGCAGCATGTATGGGACCTCTAAGACATGATTGAGGGAATATGCTCATTCCTTAGACCATAATGGAATATTTGAGGCACCCATGTTAATGAACAATTCCTTGAAGCACTACAGATGACCTACTCAAGGTATGCTTGGTCTCCAAGAAAATATGCGCATTCCTTTAAGAGGTTTTGAGCATTAGATATGGGTATTACGGCCTCAACATGGTCAAGGGAGGAAATCCAAGACTCGATCCCTAAATAATATTTTTGGAAACTATGGATACACATGTGCCTTACTCACTACCCCTCTATGCCTTACTCACTGGCCCTCCCTGCCTTTGTATTTCCATCTCTCACTATCTCTATGTGTATGTGTGTGTGTCTTTCCCCATTCTCTCTTTCACAACCTCCCTATCTCTCTGTGTGTGTGTGTGTGTGTCTCACTCCCTCACTCCCCATCTCTCAAAGCCTCTCTCCACCTTATTTATACCTCCCTCGCTATCCCTCCCTACATCAGTCTCTCTCTATTGCTCCCCCATGCCCCCTCTCTCGTTGTTTCTCACACCTCCCCCTCTATCTCTCCCATAAAATCTCTCTCTCTCTCTATATATATATATATCTATGTGTGTGTGTCCCTCCCTCATTCCCCCTCTCTGAAAACCTATATCCACCTTCACTATACCTCCCTCACTATCCCTCTCTCCACCACTCTCTCTCTATCATTCACCCTCCTCCCTCTCTTTCTATCACTCACCACCCCCTATCCCTCTCTCTCTCTTTTGTGTGTGTGTGTCCCCCCCCCCTTCTCTCTTTATATATCTATGTGTGTGTGTGTCACTCCCTCACCCCCCTTCTCTCATAGTCTCTCATAGTCTCTCTCCACATTCTATATACCTCCCTCACCATCCCTCCTTCCATGTCGCTCTCTATATCATTCAACCCCATCCCTCTTTATTGCTCACCCCTCCCTCCCTCTCTCCCACACGATCTGTGTGTGTGTATGTGTGTGTATCTCTCTCTCACTTTCCATATCTCATAATCTCTCTCCACCTTCTATATACCTCCCTCATTATCCTTCCCTCCATTACTCTCTCTCTATTTCTCACCCCTCCCCCTCTCCCTATGTCACTCACCCATCCCCCTCTCTCTCACATAATATTTGTGTGTGCGTGTGTGTCCCCCCTTCTCTCACAAACTCCCTCTATCTCTCCCTCTCTCTCCCTTCCTCTCCACCATCTATTTACCTCCCTCTATCAATATCTCCCTCCCTTCTCCCTTAATTACCAACCCTATGTGCCATTATCGCTGTCTCTCTTTCTCTCCCAACTTGTATCCCTCCCTCCCTATCTCTTTTCACCCTCCCTCTCCATGTTTCTCTCTTTCAAAACCTCCCTCTCTCTCCATCTCTCAACCCTCCACCCTTTGTCTTTGACACCACTTCTCTCTCTCTCTCTCTACATGTGTGAACATGCCCCTTTATCTCCTTGTGTCTATCCCCCCATCGCCCCTCACACAGACACACCTTCTATCACTCCCTCAGTGTCTCTTTTCTTCACTTTATCTCCATCCCTTCCTCACCCCCCTCCTCCCTCTCTACCTTACTCTCTCTCTCTCTCTCTCTCTCTCTCTCTCTCTCTCAACCCCCTACCTTATTATGACCCCTATTCTCTGTTTTATCGCATATCTTTCGCATCTCTTCAATTCCCCCCTCCTTCACCTCTCTCCTCCAACACATCCTATTCCTCCTCTAATACTCCATATCCACATTTCCATTCACAAATCCTCTCTCTCATCAAACCATCACCCACTTCCTCCCCTCCACCTTATCCCCCTTCGTCACTCAATTCTCGTGCACTGCTTCTAACCCTATACATATTCAACACATTTTCTCCTCCTAATAATTCTCTCAATCCCCACTCCCCCTCAACCTTATAACCCATAATGTTCCCATTCCATTCATCTTTCTTCACTTGAATTTACAACATCATTCTAGGACCTTGACCCTTCCCCACCCCCTCTCAACTATTAACCATCCCCACTTGAACTTCCAACATCTTCCTAAGCCCTTGACCCTTCCCCACCTCCTCTCAACTATTAACCACCCCCACCTGAACTTCCAACATCCTCCTAGGCCCTTGACCCTTCCACACCCCCTCTAAACTATTATCCATACATTTGGTATATTGCATATAGTGATAGATTTTTAGCTCTACAAAATGCGTGCTCGTTATAGAACTACATAACGCATGCACATTTTGTAGTTCTCTAACACGCACGTGTTTTGCAGTTCTATAACATGCATGTGTTTTCCAATTCTACAAGGGTGAAAGATGTAATTTGAATTTAAACATGCCAATTCACTTGTTTGCAGGTCACTAATAGTCCTATGTGTATGGTTTGGAATTTGCTTCGGTAATACTAAACATGTGCTATGGTATATGATAAACCATAACTAATTGGGCATTTCTTCCATTTTCTGAAAAAATACAATTAAGTTGGAACAGGTGCCAATGCACTTCTTCATCTACCATGAATGCTAAAAGTGAACGATATTCCCTTTTCTAGGGTTTACCTTTGCACTTTTCATTCATTTTCACATGTCAACTTTTTTCGTTCCTTTTAGCCTGCCCCACACTTCAAACTTATATTTATTCATTTTATCTAGATATGTCGTTGATCCATTCTTTTGATAACTCACAGACATTTTTACATTTGTTTTATATTATTTTATTTACAAACCCGTGTGGGTTTATGAAGAAGGGCTAACTACATCAGTGAAGTTTGTTTATCTCATCCACTGGGACAAAGCAGGCTAGTGAAATTTGTTTATCTCATCCACCAAGACGAAGCAAGCAAGTGAAATTTGTCTTTTTCCCTGGTTATTACCCTCAATTGAGTATGCCAGTGAAAACGTGTTTCTGGTTTACTCTCATTAGGACTATCTGGGCCAGGTCGGTGAATTGTTTCGCCTCATTACAATTAACTGGGTTTGAGAAAATTTTACACTCACCAGAATAACTCATGATATATTTTAAAATGAGTTTTTGTTCTTTCTTTCATCTTGATACATTATTGTTTTTCATTTTTGTTATTGTCTTCACCATGCCCAAGTGGGTGGTCGGTAAAAAAGGGTTTATTGCTTTGCCTCATCAGGAGTGAAAAGTTTCCCCACCAGGATAAGTAATGATATGTTTGAAAATTGGTTTTTCAAGTCATGATATGTTTGAATATTGGCTTTGTTAAGTCATGATATGTTTGGAAATTGTTTTTTTCAAGTTATGATTGTTGTTACCCTCATTAAGATAAGGGTTGACTTATTTATGCATTGTGGGTTTTGATTTTAATATTATCCAACTAGGTTTGATGAAAATGGGTTTTTGTTAAGTTATGATTGTTATTATCCTCATCAAGATATGTAGTGACCTATTTGTGCATTGTGGGTTTTGTTATTAATATAATCCCACCATATTGCTTGAAAATCAATTTTGTTATTGTCTTCACTAAAATATGTGAATACATGTTTATTTCGAATGATTTTTAGAGAAGATATGTATGTGCCTGATGAGTTTTTTTATATTTCCATATCAAAACAATAACATGTTTTAGCCTTGTGAGTTCTATCTTGTTATTGTCCCACCAAGATCAGTGATATATTTTTTTTATGGATTTGTAACATGCTTGTGCCTTGTGAGTTCTTGTTATTGTCTCGTAAGTGATGACATGTTTACCCATTATGGGTCACCACTTCTTCCATCGATCTATTATTTGCTAATCTTTGGTTAACAACTAATTTCATTTTATCTTACTTCAATCTGGACGGGGTTCACCATCAAGGTTAACAAGGTCATGTGCGGTCATTTTTTCCACAAATTGATCTATTCTTTTTCGGCAACCAGTCAACATTGACAAATTTGTTTTATTTTTTATATTTATATCCTAGGTTGGGTTTGTCAACCAAGATATTGCAGGGTCTGTGATAATGGGATTTTATTATTGTGTCCACTTCGTAATAGACGCAACACCACCTCTTGATAAAAGGTAACTTGGGTGGGGATGCCTTTGTATGCGATCTTATATATCTTTCAATATAAAAATATAGAAGTTTGTATTTGTAGTTTTTTAATATCATTTGTTTTTTTTTAGTTTTAAAATTATAACCATAATTCTATTATTTTTACGTCGGCACGCATTTTTTCCCTAAGTTCTACCTTGATTCCACTGTAGAAATCGTCGTCCCTTCCACCAATCATCCTCCCATGTGTATCCTCCTGCATTGCTCCTCTTTTTTTGATGCGTGCCCTTAGGTTCTCCTGCATTCAAGCCAGACATGGACATCTATTAGGGATTCACTTGTGTCTCATTCAAGGCATTAGATCAGGCATAGAATGTTCTCAAATCCTTGCATCATTTCCCCTAATCTCCCTTATCTTCACCCCTTCGCAAGGGATTTAATCCCCGCAAGAGGGTTGGCATTTTGTTTTGTGCATTACCAAATTCTTTGCCTCTTGGTTGTGCCTTCTGTATGTATAAGGTCTTCCTATCGCTAAGGGTTCTGTTGTGAGGTGGTTCAGAGTTCAAGTCTAATACGAAACGAAATAGGGATTGATTGCTATAATGCGTTGAAGGTGCAACACAATGTGATGGATGATGATATGAAGAAGGCCTACAGAAAATTGTCTATGAAATGGAATCCAGACAGGAATTCCAATAATAAGAAGGAGGTCGAGGCCAAGTTCAAGCAAATCTCCGAAACATACGAGGTTTGAAACCATGTCCTGAAACTCTGATTTTTTGTTTGTAATGTCGTTCCACATTTCGATGTCCGTAACATAGAGTTCTTTGCCAAGTCGGATTTGGTCAATGGGTGTCTTGATAAGTGATTTTAAGATCAAATTCCATGGTGTCACTGTCATTTAGTTGTTGTGGATGACTTTTTATTTACATTTCTTAGTATCAAATGCCATAGCTTATTTTTGTCCTCTTCGTATGTAACAAAACTGAAACTCTTATAACAAAGTATTAAAGGGAGACACTAACAATCTCATCATTATTAACAGTTAAATTTTATCTTAGATAGTAGATGAAAATCTCTTTATCGAATTTCAAGACTTCTATCTGGTAGTGTTGTCGTTGATGGATCTATTCACTGATTTTGATTGTTTTTTCCATGCCATTCATGTATTTTGACTCAAGCATATCTTTATGTTATATATTCGAAAATCCCTCATTAAACAAATCTTAAAAAATATACTATACAAAATATGAATTATTGATAGCGGCGTAGGGATGGAAAATACCATGCAAATTTTCAGCATGTATCTCCTCAATGTTAGGCTATTCCAAAGAATCCAAATTTACAATTTTTTCACTAGATACATCACTACAAGTACATATATAAGGTCTTCACAATTTTTCCAATAATCTATATCCATACTATGATACAAAATCTGTAAATTTGTGTCTTAAATTCCATGCCTCGGGATATTGTCATCTTCAAAAAATGGGTAGACAAGATTTGACATCTTATCATCATTTTGGGGTTTCTCTTCAATACTTATCCTACCAGAATCATCATAATACATATCACCATTTTCAAAAATTTGAGAGGGTTTATAGATTACCAAATCCTTGTGTTGATGTGGAGAAGAAATGGATACTTCAATGCCTTCCTCAACACACTCTTCGTCTTCAATGGAAACAATAGGTTCTTCATCATGTACTTAAGGAGTTTTTACATCATTATGTGATTTCACTTTAATAGAAACATGAGATGCCTCTTGTTCATCAACAATGTCCTCATATATTCTCTTGATATATTCAGCATTGGGAATCCATTCCTCATGATGATTAGGGCTCTATTTACTGTAAAATGTTGCAATAAATGCAAATTAAATGTTTGAGAAATAGATTCTTGTAACATATAATTCAAATGAAGAGTTAATGCTCTATTTGGGAGCCGTATTGGGTTGTAAATGGTAATATTAAATGGGTTCCATGGTTGTAGCATGCTATTTGTTTCCCAATTTTGCAGGATCCCCTACAATATCATCATCACCCACCTCAAGCAATAAGTGTTTAGGAGTCTCTACAAGCCTACAAATAAATCCAAGGTTATTCTACAAGTAATATGTAAATAAGATATGGCATAACATTCCAACTTAAAAAAAACATAGTCTCAAATTTAGGTCTTGAAACCTTCTTCTTGTTGGCTTGAAATTTCTACAATATAATTTAAACTAAATTGCTTGCTTCCCAGTACAATTTCCAACATTAAATATACATCTTCTAGGTGAAAACTCATTCAAAATATGAGAAACGTTTGAAGAAAAAGGTGGCTGAAAATTTCTGCAATTTAACCCTTCCAGACCATACAATTTCTAGAATACTTTATCCAGCTGCAAATTCATGCATAACTTTACCAAAATCTAGGATTTATTGTGCTAAATTTTTTCCATGTGTTTACCTTCATAAAACTGTTCCAAATTATGCAAAGAAAAAAACGCATTGTACCCAATATAACATGGATGGAAGTCGCCATGCAAATGTTGTAATAAATCTACCTTAGATGGATAAGTCAAATCTTAAAAAATATACCCTACAAAATATGAATTATTGATAGGGGTGTAGTGATGGAAAATACCATGCAAATTTTCAGCATGTATCTCCTCAATGTTAGGCTATTCCAAAGAATCAAATTTTGCAACTTTTTCACTAGATACATCACTACAGGTACATATATAGGGTCTTCACAATTTTTCCAACAATCCATGTCCATACTATGATACAAAATCTGAAAATTTGTGTCTTAAATTTCATGCCCTATGATGTCATCATCTTGAAAAAAGTTGGTAGACAAGAATTGTCATCTAATCATCATTTTGGGGTTTCTCTTCAATACTTATCCTATCAACATCATCATAATACATATCATAAGTTTCAAAAATTTGAGAGGTTTTATATATTACTGAATCCTTGTCTTGATGTGGAGAAGAAATCAATACTTCAATGCTTTCCTCAACACACTCTTGGTATTCAATGGAAACAATAGGTTCTTCATCATATACTTAAGGAGTTTTTACATCATTATGTGCTTTCTCTTCAATAAAAACATGAGACGCCTCTTGTTCATCAACAATCTCCTCATTAATTCTCTTGATATATTCAGCATTGGGAATCCATTCCTCATGATGATTAGGGCTCCATCTACTGTAAAATGTCTCAATAAATGCAAATTAAATGTTTGAGAAATAGATTTGTGTAACATAGAATTCAAATGAAGACTTAATGCTATGTTTCAGATCTCTATTGGGTTGCAATTGGCAATATTAAATGGGCTCAATGGCTGTAGCTTGTTATTTGTTTCCCAATTTCGTAGAATCCCATACAATAGCATCATCATCCCCCTCAAGCAACAAGGGTTTAGGAGTCTCTACAAGCCTACAAAAATATCCAAGGTTATTCTCCAAGTAATATGTATGGCATAACATTCCAACTTTAAAAAAAAAAATATTCTCAAATTTAGGTCTTGAAACCTTCTTCTTGTTGGCTTGAAATTTCTGCAATATAATTTAAACTAAATTGATTACTTCCTAGTACAATTTCCATCGTTAAATATACATCTTCTAGCTAAAAACTCATTCAAAATATGAGAAAAGCTTGAAGAAAAAGGTGGCTGAAAATTTCTACAATTAAACCCTTCCAGACCATACAATTTCTAGAATACTTTATCCAGCTGCAAATTGATGCATAACTTTACGAAAATCTAGGATTTAGGGTGCTAAAAAATTTCCATGTGTTTACCATCATAAAACTGTTCCAAATTATGCAAAGAAAAAAATGCATTGTACCCAATAGAACAGGGATGGAAATTGCCATGAAAATGTTGTAATAAATATACCCTCGATGGATAAAACAAATCTTAAAAAATATACTCTACAAAATATGAATTATTGGTAGGGGCATAGGGATGGAAAATACCATGCAAATTTTCAGCATGTATCTCCTCAATGTTAGGCTATTCCAAAGAATCAAAATTTGCAATTTTTTCACTAGATACATCACTACAAGTACATATATAGGGTCTTCACAATTTTCCCAACAATTCATGTCCATACTATGATGCAAAATATGAAAAGTTGTGTCTTAAATTCCATGCCGTGGGATGTCGCCATCTTCAAAAAAATGGGCAGCCAAGATTTGTCATCTTATCATCATTTTGGGGTTTCTCTTCAATACTTATCTTATCAGCATCATCATAATGCATATCATCAATTTCAAAAATTTGAGAGGGTTTATAGATTACCAAATCCTTGTGTTGATGTGGAGAAGAAATGGATACTTCAATGCTTTCTTCAACACAATCTTGGTCTTCAATGGAAACAGTAGGTACTTCATCATGTACTTAAGAATTTTTTACATCATTGTGTGATTTCTCTTCAATAGAAACATGAGATGCCTCTTGTTCATCAACAATGTCATCATATATGCTCTTGATATATTCATCATTGGGAATCCATTCCTCATGATGATTAGGGCTCCATTTACAGTAAAATGTCTCAATAAAACATGCAAAATATGATGTTTCTCTTCTACCAAGATGTCCAAAACAATCCCTTGTAATTTCCCTTTCAAATTAAGTGAAAACAACCTCATCAAAACATCTTCATGAATACCACTAAAATATGAAATGAATTCCAGTAAACATGAAATGTGGAATGTGGTTGATGTTGGGTATGCGTTATATTCTTTGCATGTGAGTTGCTCCAAAGTCAAATCTTATCTAAGGGATTGGAGTTGTAATCTAATCCTGATTAGTTGGAGTTGTAAGGGTTTTCGATGCTACAAAATACCTAAATATTCTATTGACAATGGTTAACAAAATACAATGATAGAGGGAAATATACCACCTTATTTTACAGTGTATTTTTGATTGATTGAATGTGAAACTGTAGCTGCAGAAAAAAGTCTAGAAATTGTATTTTCTGTAGCTTATGTTTTAAATGGACAATCTGAATGATAATCCTATAGCTGCAAATTAAATGTTTGAGAAGCAGATTCTTGTAACATAGAATTCAAATGAAGAGTTAATGCTTTGTTTGGGAGTTGTATTGGGTTGCAATTGGTAATATTAAATGGGTTCAATCGTTGTAGCATGTTATTTGTTGCCCAAATTTGCAGGATGTTTTCAGAATTTATATTGTGTGGATAAGCCATGGCATTGTATGTCATATTTGCATACCTGGAAGATACAAACTTATGTAGTTTTCACGTGATTAAAGTGAAAATTAAAAATGCATTTGAGAGCTAAGGCTTGATACCATTTGTTAACATGTGCTATGTTTTATAAATCTGTTTGAGAAAATTTAAATGTGGTTGGGAATGGCATTTTGTAGTCGCATGTGTTTTCATAAATGACTCAAAATTCCGGTCATTAAATTTTATTTGGATATGCTTTTCATATGTTGAAAACTCTTTCTGTTGTCCTTACTCACTTTACTATTTAAGTCTAGATCTAATTGGTGTCTTTTATGCTGCCCAATACATCATTACTGTAGCTCAATATATTTTATCAAATGGACAGATCTGATCTATGTACAACTATCCTTAGTTAGTCATCATTTGGGGGGGTTATAAACACATTATTATCTCATTCAAACTGAGGTATAGCCACACAATAATTCATATTATTTTGTGAGTATACTTGCATGGTTCACGAATCTTATTACCGTTGTTATAAAGTGAGGTATCTCTATTCTTTAGTCTCATTGATATACTGTTGAAGAAATTATTTGATGAATTCAAGGTCATAATTTTTAACTGGATGATATACCAATCTTTGAAATGATAAATAGGAAATTAAGGACTGGATGCTAATATTTTATTGTCATATTTTTGTCATAAGTACCTGGTACCTAGCTTCCCAAATAGAGGATTTGGTGCAGAAGGAGTGGCATCCAAAACATCGAGGACAGGTGGATACTGTGTTACCAATGGTGCTATCATGCTTCCTCAAATAAAATTTCCTTGTTAGAAATAGGAATGTTTCTATGATAAATGTATGATGAATGGAATGTAATTAATGTGTATTGCAATTTTCATGTTCAGTACTTAAGCATTGGAATCCATTTTACTCATTTTAATTGCATTGGGAGAAGATTTGGTGCCTTTTCCTTAAGGGTCGAAATTGTGATTTGGGAGCTGTTTTGGAGAGAGTCATAACAACCATTATAAACTGAACCATGATTCATATGAGTCCTTGAAAATTTCCCTTACACAAAAATCGGAAGTTCGTGAGTCTCATTCACTGAATTGATCGTTGAGCATCCCTGTTGTGATTTTCCGTGAGCCCCATGCACTTAAAGGCTGAGCAGTAAATACCATGGTATAGCGTTGTTGCTGCCTTATAGACACCTAAGTCACGTGGCAGAAATATTCAAGCCACTTGGTGTGTCCTTGGGGGCAAGTCTCGAGTCAAGGCTATCACCTTGTTCTTGACTCCTCCATTTAGGCTCAACTCCTAATGAATACAAGGGGGGTAGACCCTATTAAGTTACTAAGGATAATTACTTAGTGTTATGACGTTAAACCGAATGAGTTGCGTAGGAGTTTGCAATTTAACTATAGATAATCAAAGATGGCAAGATACAAAAGATGAAAACACGAAAGCACAATGCTGAGACACAATATATATATAAAACAAGAAAATAACCAGTGCCTTAGAATGGAGTCAAAAAATAGAAACAATTTACTTGCATGTGCTTGGTTTTGAGATTGCCTCTTGGTATGTTTTAAGTTAAATTTGAAGTGTGAGTTGATTAAAATTAGGCAAAGGGGGGACTCCAGATATACCCTAGAGTACTTGGAGTATGTCCAAAACTAAACCTTCACAGCTACCCGCAAGGAATATGTGGGCTGAAATGGAGTCTCTGGGGCTATTGTTCATAACGCACCCGTTAGGGTGTGACAGAGATTGGCGCCCCGAGGTCACTTTTCAGAAGTTCCCGCTTCCTTTGGGTATTTTGCCACCGTGATGGTTTGATCTAGGTGTTGGATTTTCACCTATTGGTTTGTTAATTTGGGAGAGTGAGTCCTAATTATGCTAGTCACTCAAGTGATTTTGATACATCTTGACTGATCGGATGAACCACAGCCAAGTGCAGAGCATACACACCGGAGTCTTGTCAATTTTAATAAATTTTACAATGGGTGTTCTTGTTTAAAAGAAAACCCTCCAGAAACATCTTTCGATCCAAGTGGATCTCAATCGAGGAATCGAGGAGGGGTTAATTTTATGATAGCTGAAAAACAAATGATCAAAATAAAAAATATACACAATTCTAGTTTTCTAATTAGTCCTACCACGAATCTCTTTCCCCTTTTGGGTCAATCGGGAAGTCGTGGGGTAAGTATTAAGATTACTTTGAAATATAAAGTATGGAATATGAAAATAATAATAAAATAAATTATACTTCCCTGTATATTAGATCAATGCTAGTTTGAAAATAAATGAACAAGAAGCAACAAAAAGGACACCGACGCAAATCCCCCCAGGGGGGATGGGGAATGGGCTCGAAAGAGCCTATTCAAATTTTTTTTTTTATTAACAGCGGTTACAATATCAGAGAACTGATATAATTCCTCTTGATCCTTATATAGATTGAAATCAAGAGCTTACAAGGTGCGAAAATCAAAGGTTTTAGTTAAATGGGAGACCCCTGGGGGGATTTGAACGCTCCTCAGCCACTTCCGAACAACAGCTTCTTTATTTTCTGTCAAACCTAATAAAAACCAGAAATAATTTTAGAAATAAATATGTCCAAAATCACTTTAAATCACCTTTGGATCAGCCTACCTTAACTCAAAAAAGATGAACTTAAAACTAGCTAGACAGGTGAAAAAGGAACCAAGGAAAGCAAGCTTTCCTTTAGATATTGGATTTCTGTTTGTGCAGCCAATGAAATATGCACTTTATTGCTGGATTTATCTTTTATAACAGCAAAAATAAATCTAATGCATGCAAGCTACAAGTTTTCTTTAAATTTTCATGCAAAAAAGGGCGATTTCCCTAAAGCTAGATCTAGAATGCTTATGAAACTTTTTAACTGCAAGATATAGAATATGGGCTTTGATAAGATAGATTTTTTTTGGAATTACTTTTAAGATGATAGATCTAAGCAAAATCAAAGCTATGAACAAAGTAACCAAGTAAAAATGTTGATTTTGAGGGAGGAAGAGGAGGAGAGAAATGTTGGTTTCCTTGAAGATCCACAGTGGAGCTTTCAGGTGGAATGTCGAGGGAATATGCCTTTGGAAGGTTTTGAAGAGAGTTAAGAAGCAAACTAGATCAGCATCCTCTCTAATGTAGGAACCTACAGCTCAGTTGAAATCAAAGAGCGTGCCAAGAAACTTGTGAGATCCGATTAGTACATACACAAAGATTCAAAATACTATGCATATAAGCTTATAGAACATGTTGAATCTAGATCTCTAAACATGCATCAAAGGAAGGAGATGGTCAATAAACTTATTGAAAAGCACCTTTCCTATCAAGATTATAATAAGCCTATTATCAATCTTAACAACGGATCTACAAGCAATTAGCAAAAAATGAATACAGATACATGTTACCTCAGTAAAATAATGGCACAACACCATCTAGCCTACAAAGCTTTTCTTTATTTCAAATGAAGAATAACAATAGTACAATAGCAGCAGCACCTCAATCCCAGTTCTAACTCCCATGAAAGAGGCAGTTGTGCTTGGATATATACAAAAACCAGAAGATCCAGCCCAAAGGGGGGCCAAATCCCAAGGAGATAGACCAAATATGCTGATGGAGAGTCCATCAATTCCTGATCTGTGTCTAACTGAGCCAGATCTGAGTCTCACTGAGTGCAGTTGTCAATCAGACAGCTGATCTGACTGACACCTCAACTTGTTGACTGAAGCATCCACCAAAACTCATCAAGATGAGCCAAAACGTGTTGAGGAGAGAGGGAGGGCGAAATTACCCATAAAGTATGCTGAAGATCAACTCTGGATCTAATTTGAACACTTCCTTCAGTCAAGGATTTGTCAGATCCATTCAATCTGCTTCATATCTGACTGATTTCAATCAAATCCGTTGAGAATCCATTGATTTGTGATTTTGGATTTGCTCCATTATTCATCAATTTATTAATTAAAATCATCAATAATTGATTTTTGGGGCTTTCTGACCTGAGTGATGGAAAATCACTCAAAACTAGGAAATAGTGGGTCCATGATTTTACATGGTGCTCTTAGCTTGAAAATGAGCACCTACATGACTGAAACTGATTATTTGGCCCACTTTTTTTACAAAATCAATTTTTCCAATTAAACTATTAAAAATAGCCTAAGTTTTGGAAAAATTAAATTTATAATAAAAAACACTGAAAGAACTAAAAATTTGAAAAATTGAAAAACACCTAGGGGGACTTAGACATGTTCATATGACTCGATCATGATGTCTAGCATGCTTATACATTGACACATAGACTCTAATACCCTCAATAGGCCTAAATGCCAAGCCGACCACCCCAACTTTGGAGGTATGGAGTGAAAAACTCAGAAATTATCAGTCATTTATTCAACAACCAATAATAACCAAGGGAAAAAACACCCTGGGCTGATCGGATTGACAAATAAAGTCTAAGAGACCGAGTCTTTTACAGACACTATCATGCTATAACATTTATTACAATTCCCCCATGGGGTATGAACATGTGATATAGTACAACAAGCACTTCCCAGAAGTACTTCCAAAGGTCTTCTGCAGTCCGAACAAGTTATCCTTGTCCGGTTCACCAAGCTCACTTGATAAAAAAACCACTAAGCTCAACTTAGGTGGTAACATTCTGGCTCCAACTGTGGGACGTGTGCTTGATCTGGTATTTGAGGCAAGGAGAGGATACGAAAACACCAGAATCTCTGGTTTATATACCCTGTAAAAACATCTCAACTTGACAAGAAAAACCTCAGTAGCACAAGTTTTATAAAAAACCAAATGAACCATTAATCTGATTTATTTAAATAAAATAAATGTAACTAGCTAAAAGAAGCAAAGTTTTATTATAGCTAAGTATAAAATAGAAATGCAGAAAGTAAATGCTCTCTTTCAAGGAGCTTATTTTCCTACTCTAAGCATGATATAAAAAGGGTTAAGTGTAATCAGAAATCCAATGTAACCACCTAAGAATTTTATTAACATAAAAAAAATTTCCTTGTCTTTGGTTACGAGCCAAAGTAAGGATACTTTATTCAGAAAATGCAAACATGCGTGATGATCCGAAAGGGGCGAGATGGATGGGAAATCATAGGCATGAATAATGTCATCAAACTTCCTCCCAAACAGGTAAGTGCTTGTGTAGGCTGCTTCTATCCATGACTGGATAGGGTTGATGTACAAATTGGAATGATGAGGCAGATTGACTACACCATCATACTGATCGTCAAGGCTTACCGGATGATAATTCACTGTATAAGCCCTAAGCGTATCCAGGTCATGAGGAAACTCTATATGTGAAGATGATAATTGAGACTGATATTCTAATAAATGCATCACATCTGTCTTTTCACAACACCACTTCTCCATGTCTTCATTATTTATACCTTTTTGCGGCTCTGCATGATATGACTCTGAATGATCACATGAAAATTCCAAATGCTCCTCTTCCATACTAAGGTTTTCCAAGGTCTCTAGATCCATGCTTCCCTCTATGGAAGTATAGTAGATTGGACTTCCACAAATTTCTAAATAGACACTCCCCTTACTGGATATAGCATAGATAGGATTCTTGATAAGATATCCACAAAAATCCCAATAGTCATCACCATCATCTATGTTAGATGTGATGGATTCCCCATTGCTGATATCAGGTTCCGATATCAAGTTTTCTTTGTCTTCATTACTAATACTGATATATGGCTCAGATTGATCATGTGGATAAATTGCATGCTCCTTTTTTATATCAAAGTTTCCCAAGGCCACATGGTCCATGTTCTCTCCTTTAGATATGCCATAGATAGAAAAACAACAAAACCATCAAAAGTTTTTGGTTCATTATTTTCCTCTTTATTCATGTCATAGACTGGATTTTCCATGAATGTCCATGACTCCTCATCAACATCTTTGTCAGGAATAAGGGAGTCTTTGTCACTTGTATCATGCTCCAATCTATACTTGTCCTCATTTTCATACTCATCTTCTCAGATAAAAGGTCACAAGGTAGTAAACCTTCTAGACTGTCATCATCATATGGAGAACACATAGGAGTCCCATCATGTATATTACAGTTTTCATCATAAGTTTCACTATAAGATTCTGCAATGGTTTCATCCTTAGGCTTGTACTGTTTAGATGGTAACAAAGGGTAGGCCTGGCCTACCATGTATATATGATCAGGCTCGCTTGAATTTGTTTCCTGATTACTGAACTCAGGAAGTCCATGTTCCATGACTTGATTTGCAACATAACAAGTGCTTTCTTGGTGGAATTGTTCACAGGGTCTACACCATGGAATTACTTCTTCTACCATGTTAGCTGAGTCTAACATGTTTGGAATCCTAGGCTCTTGTTGAGGAAACTTCTTTTGATACATTTGATTCTTCCTAGGCTGAAAGTTCCTAGGTCCATTATTTCTTTCCATTGTGATTATTCTATTGTGCACAAGATTCAATTGTGCAAACTGATCTATCATAAGTTGGTTTTGACTAGTAACCAATTCTTTTATCATGTCTGTTACCTTTTCCATGGGATATTTAGAGGCTCCCTTTTCTTCTGATTCAAAGGCTTT
Source organism: Pseudotsuga menziesii (assembly GCA_001517045.1). Classification (NCBI taxonomy): domain Eukaryota; kingdom Viridiplantae; phylum Streptophyta; class Pinopsida; order Pinales; family Pinaceae; genus Pseudotsuga; species Pseudotsuga menziesii. The sequence goes on from LPNX011157371.1 coordinate 170,048, forward strand.
TCCTTTTTCTTCGTTGTATGAAGTGTTTCCCCTAGTGTAACCTGGAATGTTGGATTTTCCTAAAGACTGCATATTCTTTTCTATTTTTTCAGCCAATTCCTGAGCAGTTTTTAGATCGGCCGGCTCTTTGTCCCTTAACTGGTACCTCAAATCACCAATGAAAGCTTCGATGTAAGATATGAGGATGGAGGCATCCCTTGGCTTGATTTCTCTAGGGAGGTCCGCAACCACACGCCTGAACTTAGTATTAAATTCATCAATGGTTTCATTCTCCATCTTCTTTATGTTATGGAGGGCAACAAGCAGATGCCTTGGTTCTTTCTTTTCCCCCCATTTCTTCATAAAACCCTCTAGGAATTCACTAAGAGTTTTATATGAATCTTCATCTAGGTTGAAGTACCTTTCTTCAGCATCATCTTCCAAGGATAAAGCAAAGAGCGTCATTTTGACATCATCATGGTTATGGGAAGCATCATTGAAATAACTGACTAGGTGCTTTTCAAACTTTCGAAGGTGAGACTTGGCAGTGATGGAATTATTGCCCTGAAATATGGGGAGCTTCTTGATAGCATCATTCAGAATGTCACGAGGAATACTTGCTATCTGAGAAAAGTCAAGGGGTTTGTAAAATTCCGTCATTTCTTGAGATTAGTGAACATGACTCTCTACAAATATGTGATGGATATTTGAGAGGGATTGGTCTCCTAAAATTTCAAGGTTTCTACGAGAAGTTTTCCTATTCAATCTTTCCCTAATAAACCTTTCGGGATCAGGGAGAGGATTGAATAACTGTCGACGGTTTCTTCGGGTAGAAATTCTTGAAGGGATGTTAGATAGTGGAGTTGCTAGATGGATTGAGTTTTAATTTTTATGTTTTTTAAAGACTAGATCAATCAAAAGTTTTTATATTTTTACTTGTATAGAAAAAATTTAAGCTATGTCATACTCGGGAATAAAAAGATTTATCCCCAGCAGCGGTGCCAAAAAGTGTTTCCACCTTACACACACCTGGGTCACGTGGCAGAAATCTTCAAGCCACTCGGTGTGTCCTTGGGGGTAAGTCTCGAGTCAAGGCTGTCACCTTGTTCTTGACTCCTTCGTTTAGGCTCAACTCCTAACGAAGACAAGCGGGGTAGACCCTATTAAGTTACAAAGGATAATTACTTAGTGTTGTGATGTTAAACTGAATGAGTTGCTTAGGAGTTTGCAATTTAACTATAGATAATCAAATATGGAAAGATACAAAAGATGAACACATGAAAGCACAATGCTGAGACACAATATATATATATATATATATATATATATATATATATATA
>LPNX011157371.1:171995-206824 GCA_001517045.1 Pseudotsuga menziesii
CATCAGCCACTTCCAAACAACAACTTCCTTTATTTTCTGTCAAACCTACTAAAAACCAGCAAGCATATCAGAAATAAATATGTCCAAATAACTTTGAAATCATCTTTGTATCAGCCTACCTTAACTCAAAAAAGATGAACTTAAAACTAGCTAGACATGTGAAAAAGGAACCAAGGAAAGCAAGATTTCCTTCGAATATTGGCTTGCTGTTTGTGCAGCCAATAAAATATGCACTTGATTGCTGGATTTATCTTTTATAACAGCAAAAATAAATCTAATGCATGCAAGCTACAAGTTTTCTTTAAATTTCCATGCAAAAAAGGAAGATTTCCCTAAAGCTAGATCTAGAATGCTTATGAAACTTTTTAACTGCAAGATCTAGACTATGGGATTTGATAAGATAGATATATGTTGGAATTACTTTTAAGATGATATATCTAAGCAAAATCAAAGCTATGAACAAAGTAACCAGGTAAAAATGTTGATTTTGAGGGAGGAAGAGGAGGAAAGAAATGCTGGTTTCCTTGAAGATCCACAGTGGATATTTCAGGTGGAATGTCGAGGGACTATGCCTTTGGAAGGTTTTGAAGAGAGTGAAGAATAAAACTAGATCAGAATCCTCTCCAATGTAGGAACCTGTAGCTCAGCTGAAATCAAAGAACTTGCCAAGAAACTTGTGAGATTCGATTAGTACATACACAGAGATTCAAAATAACATGCATATAAGCTTATAGCACATGTTGAATCTAGATCTCTAAACATGCATCAAAGGAAGTAGATGGTCAATAAAATTATTGAAAAGCACCTTTCCTATCAAGATTATAATAAGCCTATTATCAATCTTAACAACGGATCTACAAGCAATTAGCAAAAAATGAATACAGATACAGGTTACCTCAATAAAATAATGGCAATAATCATCCACACATGTAATGGCACAACACCATATAGCCTCCAATTTTTTTTTGTATTTCAAATGAAGAATAACAATAGTACAATAGCAAAAAACACCTCAATCCCAGTTCTAACTCCCTTGGAACAGGCAGCTGTGCTTGGATATATACAAAAACCAGGAGATCCAGCCCAAAGGGGGCTTAAATCCCAAGGAGATAGACCAAATATGCTGATGGAGAGTCCATAAATGCCTGATCTATGTCTAACTGAGCCAAATATGAGTCTCACTGAGTGCAATTGTCAATCGGAGAGCTGATCTGACTGACACCTCAACAACCTGTTGACTGAAGCATCCACCAAAAATCATCCAGATGAGCCAAAACATGTTGAGGAGAGAGGGAGGGCGAAATTCCCCATAAAGGATGCTGAAGATCAACTCTGGATCTGATTTGAACACCTCCTTCAGTCAAGGATTTGTCAGATCCAGTCAATCTGCTTCAGATCTAACTAATTTCAATCAAATTCGCTGAGAATCCATTGATTTATGATTTTGGATTTGCTCCATTATTCATCAATTTATTAATTAAAATCATCAATAATTGATTTTTGGGGCTTTTTGACCTAAGTGATGGAAAATCACTCAAAACTAGGAAATAGTGGGTCCATGATTTTACATGGTGCTCTTAGCTTGAAAATGAGCACCTACATGAGTGAAACTAATTATTTGGCCCACTTTTTTTACAAAATCAATTTTTCCAATTAAACTATTAAAAAATAGCCTAAGTTTTGGAAAAATTAAATTTTTAATAAAAAACACTGAAAAAAACTAAAAAATTGAAAAATTGAATAACACATAGGGGGACTTAGACATGTTCATATGACTTGATCATTATGTCTAGCATGCTTATACATTGACACATAGACTCTAATAACCTCAATAGGCATAAATGCCAAGCCGACCACCCCAACTTTGGAGGTATGGAGTGAAAAACTCAAAAATTACTAGTTGTTTATTCAACAACCAATAATAACCAAGGGAAAAAACACCCTGGGCTGATCGGATTGACAAATAAAGTCTAAGAGACCGAGTCTTTTACAGACACTATCATGCTAGAACATTTATTACAATTCCCCCATGGGGTATGAAAATGTGATATAGTACAACAAGCACTTCCCAGAAGTACTTCCAAAGGTCTTCTGCAGTCCGAACAAGTTATCCTTGTCTGGTTCACCAAGCTCACTTGATAAAAAAACCACTAAGTTCAACTTAGGTGGTAACAAGCGCATAGATACCGTTGGGTCCATGGAATTTCCAGTTTAATAATGTTTATGAACTCCCCCAGGTTATCCAGGTGGATAGAGCTTGTGTGATCATTAGAGTTTGGTGATGGCGCGTACAGTAAAAACTTGTCCCCACTTGTAATCATGCATGAATACTTATCAAATCATCGCTCGGAAAAATGAATCCCATTGCTTCGAATGAGCCTATACAAAACATAAGGTCATGCTTCATTTCAATATTTTCTATCATTTTCATATAGATTTTGTGTACATAATATATCTGTATGTAGGTGGGTGGAAGTAAAACAGGCTAAATCAGAAGTTAAACTCACTCAAGATTTAGCCTCCGACAGTGACCATTTCTTTAAAAAAAAAAATTTAAATTTCTTTTTAATTATTGCTAAGCCAGTTATCTAAGAAGGTTGAAGATGATGTAGCAACTAAGTGTGACACCAAATTAGTGTATCTTAGTGATGATGTTACAGTGAACTAGATTAATCCAATTGTACAACACAGATTCATTTTATGGTGGTTGTTTCTTGTTATATTTAAATGCATTTTGATTAAGATTTAAATAAGTTTCACTTAAAAGGTGGTTAAAATTTAAATAAGTTTCACTTAAAAGGTGGTTAAAGAAATGGATAACCATTTGGTTTTTTTTTTTCATAGTCATTTTGTTTATTAAATAATATTTGATTTGTGCTTATATTAATTCTAACAATCTGGTATGAATAATGGATATAAAATTGTATATTTAAGCCGTTACGCGTTATTTCTCCAGAGTGCTTTGGAAAAACACTTTTCACCTTCGTCGTCCCTTCGACGAATGGCTACTGACCACATGTTTACAAATTTTATTCTTCATGGTGAGGCTGTGGTTCATTTCGGTGAAGAATAAAAAGATTTAACTGCAACATCCAACAGAGATATTGGCACCATGAGTTATTCAGAAGGTGCCAGTGGTGGCCGAGGGAAGTGTAGACACTGAGAGGGGGGGTGAATCAGTGTGAAGCCAATTTTAAAATTTTCTTGGCTTATCACAGTTAGCTACCAATTCATCATTCCATTACTCTACCATAATCATCTTTCACTTCATCATTCACATAGCATAAGCATTTCATTCATAAGGAACCATAACACAAAAGAACACAACACCATATAATTTTGTAATCTTTTTGTATTAGTTTTGGTTTGGCTACAACCGTTAGGAAAAATCAGCACCTACTAATACATAGAGCACCTACTCTGCATCCAGGACCCTGCCTGGTTTTCTTAGACCCTGCTAAGAAGGGTTTGAGGTATCCTAACCTCAAAAAGCAAGTCAAGCTTGCATTTACATTAAAGCTTACTGTCACATCATTTCATCAATCACTTGTCTCTGTTCTACTGCTAGTCAATACTGTTGATCATCTGCTCAACACTCTAGTCTCTTCTTATGCTGCTTAAGCATCATCATCAACGCTGCTCACTGTCAAGTCATCAAACACAAGAGATCTCTGTCACATCATCAAAGCTGCTCATCACATCAGTTGTTAGTCATCATTCTGTCAGGAAGACCATAACCATGAATACATCATACTGTCCATTAAATTGCTGTCATCATCATCAAATCAATCTGCTCAACATTTGTCACTAGTCATGTCACAACCCACTTCAGTGGTTGTTGCTGCCAATGTCAAATCAAGTTATCAATCATGAAGAGGATTACTCATATACTGCTCATGCAAGTCTGGTCATATACAATTTTCCTACTGCTCTAAGATGTGTCATACATCATACTTCAGTAGAGATCCACCTTTGTCCATAGTTCATCATAATGAACTTCACAATGATCTTTAAAATAAGAATACCTCTGGCTACCTATAAGCTTGAATATGCATATAGTTAAGCCTCAAAGATAGTCATATCTTGGTCAGACTTTGACTCAATAAATTACAGCAGACTGTATGCACCATCAACATCATCAAGCTTCAACTATTCAAGCTACAACAGACTGTGATCATGAGATATGCATCATCATTTACTGTTCACTGTGTGTACTGCTTCATGCCACTGTATATGACTTACATCAATGCCATCATCTAGTCCAAACAAAATCGCTGTACTTGTCTGTTTACTATATTCACTTTGTTAGTGTTTATATCATCATCACTGCATAAGTCTTGTAGCAGACAGGCTTCATTACTGTATGTGTCTACTGACTGTTCATATTGCATTCTTGCATACCTGATCCCTTGAATTTTGAACTTGCACCATGCAAACTTCAGTCAAGGCTTGGATAGTGACTTCTGCAACTTTGGTTATGATCACCGAGGGTTTATGTGCTGGTACAAGATTTCATCAAAGTATCAAAAACATCATCAAGTTCAACATAGGGCACCATCACCATAGGGTATCAAGATCACCATCAACAATCATCAATCATGGAGTATCAATTAATCTACATCATCAAGAACTTTGCTTCATGGTGTATACATCCATGTTATTCTTCACCATTGTACATACACTATACATGCCACTGTACTCCACATCACTAGACATTCATCACTTAGTCAATGTCAGTGTATGCTTTTGGTGGAAGAAAGACATCAATCAGACATTATTCAAACACTGTCATCATCATCAAAGGGTCTTGCAAATTGAACATGTCTTCAAGGTCTAGACCATCATCATAGGGACTTGTTTACTACATGTCAAGACTGAAGAAATATTACACTTCAAACTCAGATTGTGTGGATGATTTTTGACCAAAACAGTTGGACTGTTCAATCAGAACCTCGCACTGTTCTATTTGGACTGTCATACAAACTTGGATCTGCTCTTCTTATGAATTCGGATTTCACAAATGTTAGATGCTGGTATAAATTCAGGACTGTGTTGGGGCTTCACCAAAATTGACTGTGCAAGCAAACTAACTCTCATCAAACCCTAATTCACTGCTTTTACCATCAAACTTGGAATGCTTTCTAGACGGAGATACTCCTGCTGCTGCTTCAATTCGGGTCTGTTCTTTTTGCTGCTGCTATCAAGAGTCTGTACACTGTATTCTTCATCACTTGTCAATGCATTATCAGTGTATATAGTAGAAGACTGAAATACTCACTCCATCAGCGACCTCCCTTCCTTCATCCTCGGACTATGTAGGTGACCTTCAACCATCATAGTGTTTAGGGCTTCCTCTTGGTTCTGTGAAAGGACCTCAAACCAAGGTCAGCCTGGGGTCAATGTTTACAATTGATCCATTCTCTGTCATCTATCAGAGTCCTGTTGCTTAGTATCCCTTCTCAGTACAGGATCAAGTTAAGATACTTCACAAGTGATGTGGCTATGAAATAAGAGATACGAAGTTTATCAAACATACCTGATTATCACTGCTATATCAATATCATATAGTAGTTAAGGTTTGTTGCTTTGTGTCATAAGTAGATAGGGCATATACCTTCATAACTGTTCAAGCAAACCCCAAAAATATAGACTGTTCGTATTGGAATTTCAGGACTGGTGTATGGACTGTGGAAACACTGCTCATCAATCTATGCTGGTCATTCCCTTCTTATCAATCTAATGCTCAATTCTTGCTACTCATCATCTTCTTCTCCCAAAATTTTCTTCAAACTACTACAAAAAACACCAAAAAAAAAAAATTTCCTTGACTGCTCCCATGAAATTTCAGACTGCTCCCACGAATTTCCTTCTATTCTGCAGCTACCTCAGTTAAAAATCACAGAGCTCCACTGAAATTTCCATTGTCAAAATGAAGACTTGCGAGGGGTATTTATACTAATTCTCCTCCATAATTTTGGGGCCGACATGCATATATTTATATATTTTTACTTTAATATTGAGCTAACTTGCTATATTGTTTGACTGAGCCGACTTTGCATAAATGTTTGACTGAGTCGACCTTGCTTGGTTTGCAATCAACAAATTAGGCAAGGGCTTCATCATTATCATTTAAATTGCTGTAGTACATGTCCACGATTTTCATTAGCTTCTTAATAAAGCCACTTATATGCAAGTGTTCCAAGATCCAGGCTTGTGGGCTAAAGAATCAAGGACTTCATCATAAAAAAAAAATCCAAGGCAATCTTCGAGGGCTTCAAGAGCTTCTCCATAGTTTCCTTACAAGTAGACGTGAACTTCATCAACAGGATCATGGTCTTCATGACTCAACCATATTCAAGGATTTCATACCCTCAAGTTGTTCTAAGTCATTACCGTAGCCATTAACTGAGTTTGTCATATCATCAACAATGTCCATCAAGCAACAGGAAAAGGCTTCAAGGACTTTGAAGGGCATCAAGGTCTTCATTAAGGGTTCCAAGACTTCATGGGCTTCTCCATTGTCTACCAAGGCTTCAAGACAATCTCTAGGGTCTTTAGCATCATACCAAGAACTCCATGACCCCAACAAGGGTTGCAGGGTCATCAAATCACCAACTGTGGGTCCAAGGACATCCCGTGGGGCCACTGCAAGTTCATGTTAGCATCAATGACAATTTCATCAACAGGAAGGCGAAGTCTACTAAGTTTGTTTCATGGTCTTAGAAGGTTGGTTTTCAATTCCCAGTTGGAAGGATTGCACGCTTCCTAAAGCCAGGAAAATATCCAGAACGAGTTGGTGCAGGGGATCCGGTCTATCTGGTTGCGGTTTTGGAATATCTGGTAGTTGAGGTGGGTAGGAACCCTAAATTACAGTTTCTGTTATTCTTTTTCCTGGCTGAAATGTAGGCTATGGGATTTTTTTCGGGTTTAATAATTTATGTAATTGCTCAGTTCTCTGCTTTGTTGATGATTGGTGTGTTTATTTAATTTAGTCATTTGTAGATTCATTTGGGTTTTTGTATTGTTTGTTAATTGACTTGAATCCCTAAAATGGAAAACCAAAGAGAAATTCAATATTGATGGTTCTGAATGCCCATTTTTGGTATTTTGTTTTCAAAGTTCCTGATAAGGTAATTTTCTCCGAGGTAGCTTGTTTGATTAATCCTTAGGGTGTGTGCAAGAAGTTGAGGGACCTTTTAGATGCAATCCTACTTTTTGGAAACATGCTCATGATACATAAAAACACAACACGCTCACGTTATGTAATGCTTGGTTTGGTTAATCTCGAGCCTGACATGTCATATGACACATAGGTTAGGATAGACAAAATGTGCACGTGTTTTATAGTTACAAAATGCGCATGCATTTTGTAGAAGCAAAACGTGCACATGTTATGGAGAAGAAAAACATGCACGAGTTTTGGAGAAGGAAAACACATACATGTTTTAGAGAAGCAAAACATGCACGCGTTATGGAGAACCGCAAAAATGGTTTTAGTGCATAGCTAGGGAAATGATAAAAAAACAATGGTTTGCATCATCAAGACTAAGGACCTATAGTAATATTTTATCATCACCAAGAACAACATCTGAAACAACCATGCCTAGCCTCCCAAGAGCATTTTTTTCTTTGTGTTGTAATATGGACACCATTAGGAGGTTTTTAGAACTAAGTATGGGTCCTATTCCCTTGACCATGCTTGAGGGAGGAAACTCAAGAATTATGTCCTAAAGGTAGCCTTTAAGGCTTGAGGTCCATGAACAAGGAATCAAACCCATACATATGACCTCCATATGTGATATTTTGCATCTAAGAGATAATATGCATTGCATTAGAATTCTCTTAGTGCTAGAAACATATCCGTAGACATGGTTGAGGGAGGAAACCTAGTCCTTATGCCCTAAAGGAATCCTATAGACATATAGGGCCAAGAACAACACCTCGAACAAACACACATGATCTCTTAAGGGTATCCTCAAACTTTAAGTTGGGTTATGGCCATGATTAGGATTTTTTTAGCATTAGATATGGAGGATAAGGTGCTAGTCATGAATGGTACATAAAGCTTTAATTTTAGGTTGTAAACCAACTTTTAGGGCTGAAGGTCCATGAAGGACACCTTGAATCACCATAGATGACGTCTCATGTTGATAGTTTTATTTTGAATGGGGATATGGGAACCATTATAGGTTTTTAAGTACTATATATGTCTCTTGAGACCCTAGACATAATAAGGGAGGAAACCTAGGACTTATCCCCTAGAATATTCTTCTATCGATCTAGAGCCAAGAATGATGTGTTGAACAACCTCAATAGATCCTTCCATGGTTTCATTTAACTTTAAATGGGGATACTAGTTCCATTAAAACATTTTTAGCACTAAGTACAGATATTAGTCCCCTTCACATGGGTAGGGGGAAACACTTGGTACATAGGCCTTTAAGGAAGTTGTTGGCCATTTAGGGCCAAAATTGATGCCTCCAACCACCACACACGACATTGAAAGTGAATCATTTGAATTTGAAACCAAGATATGCGTGCCATCATCATTTTTTGAGCACTAGGTATGCATCTCAAGGCCATGGACATCATAAGGGGAGGAAACTACGGCCTTAGGCCCTAACTAAAACTTCTAGGCATCTAGGGTTAGGAAGGATGCCTTAAAAAATCACACATGGCATGTCAAAACCCCAAATTTTTATAAAAATTTAAAATTTTGAAAAATACATAAAATACTGAGAATGTGGTTTGCTAACAGCTAACAGTTATCTATAAAAGAATTAGTTACCAAATTAGTTAATACATAATTTTAATTAAGTAACTTAGCATTCTACTTTTTGATACAAGGTTAAGTTGAATTTTTGTAATAATTCCTCTTTCAGTTTGCTGATGAGTTTTAATTTGCGACAAGTAGGTGGAACTGTCTTTGGATTCCGGGGCTTACTTAGCGTTAAGCTAACGTAGAAAGCTTACTTGTTCTTATAGGTTTTACAGGTATGAATGATCGAGTAACGCCCATTAATTCCATAAAGCATCCATCTATATTTCTATTTGCAAAATAAAGAGCTTGGTAAATAAGCTGTTACATATCAATCTACTTCTATGAGGTAAAACAAATAGTTTTGTTTCCTTCAATTACTTTTGTCAATGATATACATGTAGAAGAGTTTCCTTCTTAAATGTAAATAGTAACAGTAATTAATTTCCTTGGTTCACAACTTGTGATCTTTGTCATAAGTTAATTTCACCTAGAGTGCATAACCTGTAATGCTATAATGATTGTTCTAACAGTAATATACATTATCAAATTATAATAATAGTATAACCAACTACTTGTTATTCATCTTCTGTAATGAAGATTTCTTCCTATAAGGTTTTAAACATTACAGTGAAATATAAAGTCCTAAGGACTTAGAATATAGTGGGATTGTTCTACTTCAGTTTCTTATTTTATTTTTATAATACTTCTCTTGAATTAAGCTTTTGACCACAACAATTAACTTAGGTCAAAGTCTTCAAGAGAGATTGATTTATTACATCATGCAAGTACTAGATAGTTCTGAAAGATTAAGTTACTAATCAAAAACATGGTGAATTTAATAGTACTTATCCTGGTTGAGTAAATAACCAAAATCTAGTAACTTCGTTGATCTGAGCTATGTAAAGAATTCATAGCCAACATCCTAGTATTTTCCACCAACTGAAAAACTATATTTTTCTATTATACTCCTCAATTCACACATGAACTATCTTGTTTATAAAATATCCATGTTTACGAGTAATCCTGGTTATAAACAAATAAGATTTATAAAGTTCATGATCCTATTTAAAACTATGTTCTATAAAATTATCTAGTCATAACTTAAATGTTGGTGGCAACAAGATTAGCTATGCAAAGTCTAATAGGAATACTTTATTAACATCATAGTTTTGGCTAGGTGATGAGATAGCCTTTTAATTAGTATCTCCCAAGTATCCTAAGATTTACTTCATAAACTTAGTTTCGATAGCTAAAGGCTTATCAACATTTGTAGCTATACTATTATGAGTAAATGGATAAATCGTTAGTGAAGAACTATAGATTCTATGTATAAAATACTTTGGCAAGAATATAGATTATGATGCTGCATCGATTTCATGATCAACAAAAGCTTAATATGAGTAAACATTTATTTATAAAGTTCATAATATAACTTGCAATGGAAAATGGATGTGGCACTAGACCACTCCATTGACGGGATTATGTGTAAGGTTGTGTATATAAAAGACTTTGAAATCACCCTCGTCCTAAACTATATGATGACTATATTATAAGCTTGGAAATTATTCGAGGCTTCATAGTTTATGCAATGTAACCGTATACTGACATCCATGAACACGTAGAACCTTTGAATGATTACAATACTATATGATTGTGCATAAAATTATGTTTTGAATAATTGGGAATCGTTGGCATGCACAAAACTATATGATCGACCCACTGCATGGTTGAGTAATTTGTGAGACCACGTGTTTCCTTCTTGGCCAAGTGTTGGAAGTATAAGGGTTGTTGTAACCCTATTATTTGTCATTCTCCTTGGTCAATTTCGGGCCTTCGAGCCGCTCTGCAACTACTCTATGGCCTCCATGTTTACCCTACTATGAACTTAATGAGCTCCACATCCTGGTTACATTGTTTAGTCAACCTTCTTCGTCCTCGAACCCTTGTTTGCACTGTGAGTTTACCCTAGAAAGAATTTATTGAAGGCCGCGACTTTAGGCTTACGGCCTGGCCTGTGAGTGGCTTTTGGGTTCGTTCCTCCATGGCCTACCTGTAGGAATAGTTTAAAGGGGTTACTTGCTTCTGTTACAGTTTTGTTTTCGTCATAGGGTTTTTGAGAGTGTGGTTCCTATGCTTCGCATGTGGCGATAATTTTGAGCTTTACCATCTGCTTCTTGCTTGGTCGTTGCTCCACCTAGTTCTTGCTGCTACTAGCAGTGGTTTGTGCATGCGTGTGAACATCTATGTCACAAGAGAGATGAAGGGTTGGTTCTCTGTCTCGCTGGTGGCGGCGCTCATGTTTCTCGGCGGCTACGCTACCTTCACTTACAACTATGAAAAATTCCTTTTAACAGTTCTTACACTTACTCTTACTTCAGTTATAATATCATGCATAAATCTAATGTCATGGGTTCCTACCTTTGCAGTTGACGGTTTACAACCCTCTTTACAGCTGGTACAAATGAGTAGGGTCGACTTCCTGGTTATGGTAAGCCCTAGTCAACCCATGGCAATCCATGCTTGTCAGTTCTTTATAGACCAATTTTTTCAGTTGGAAGTCGTGGCCTGCAAGTGACTCTTCAAGGTTTACCATTTCTCGGTTTGCTTGTTTAGTTTTTACTAAACCCTTGCTATTAGCAGGGTTTTCCGGCTTATGCCGTGACTTGTAAATTTTGTTTTACATGTTTTGTGTACAGTTATGTAAAAATATTTGCGTCCTGTCAAGCCATTCTCTGTTTAAACTTTAAGTAAAGATATTTAACTATCCTAAGCTCAAACTCGATTATTTTTATTCTCTTACTGTAATTTTGTGTACTAGGGTTTTTACCCTTGTTCGACTGTGTAAGAAAATATTTACTTGTTACATTTATCTTGCATTAAATTGTATTAATACATCCTATTCTGTTATTTCTTTCTATTATAATACTTTGTTTATAGGCTCAGATATTCAAGCAAGGTTTAATCCTGTTGGTGACCTATGTATAAAATAATTTCTTTAATTATTTTGTAGGTTTTAGTTCAATAATAAAAGTTAAATTATTTGTTTGTTACAGGTATATAGTTGTTATACTTTCATTGTTATCTTTCTCTATCCTTATAGGACTGTAATAACAATTTATAGTTTGAAAGTTCAGAATGCTAAATAATCCAAATCCTTGGATTATTGCTTATTTGATTATTAATTACAATATTATTACTATGAATTGCAATGTTAATACTATAAATTATAATGTTAATATAATTATAATGTTAATACTATAAATTATAATGTTAATAAAATTATAATGTTAATACTATAAGCATTTTGACCCTGGACTTTCTTTTATAATTAATCTTTGTTTAGTTTATTTAAATGAAATAGTTCATTTATAAATAATATTTATTAACTATTATTTATCATTGCATTCAGTCTATTTTATAAATACATAGATATGTTTCGATATTATTTCCTTGTTACAATATATTAGTTGTTGTAGTTAGTTTATTTGTAAAAATAACAATACCAGTATTATCCTACTTGAAATGTGAATATTTGTAGATATAGTTAAGGAGTATAAACAATAAAATAAACTATGTAAAAATAACTTGGTTCTTTCTTCATAGAAATAAATGAGTGTTTACCTAAGTTAATTATTTTACCTATGTTACAGGTTAGTAGTTTCTTTTTACAAAATACAGTTTTGAATAAGAAAATAACCTATTTACAGTAATCAACTTGTTAAAATAAATAAACCTGCTATTTGTAAAGTATTACGGATACTTCTTTACTAGCATTCTTAATACAATACTCCGGTTTTTAAACAATAACTTAATTAGACATATTAGTATCCTTTCCTGAAAACATCTATATACATAAATAAATTACTCCATTGTTCTGAAACACAAAATAACTCTATTCAGTCTAGATTTCTATCATATCTTCATCTATTTTAAACACACTACCTGTGCTAGAGTATGGTCTAGTTCATTCCAGACGGGGAAAGACACAGGTAGGATTATCTCATCCAATTACAGATTCAACATTCAAATAACTAAAATATTATGAATTCTAGCAGTTCACTACAAAACATGTAAATCATTTATTATTCATTCATTCTCAGATATAAAATTTTAACACAGCAAATAAAAGACTGTAGAACCTGTTTAAAGCTGGATGACAACAGCGTTGGGAGGATTTTCCTCCCTACCAACTCCTGGAGAGCACTCAAACAGTATCGTCTCAGGACCCCCGAGCCTGTTCCTAGTCTCCTTGGCTAGGAACTGGTGGAGCAAACAACAAGATACTAGTCCAATGACTCAGTACTAACTCTGCACTCAACAACCAGATCCTTCAGCTGATAAGCTGTACTAGATCACTTCTGTAGTTTTACCCCTCAAAAACCTTCCACAAATTCCCTTCCCAATGAAATCCTTTGAAGTACATTCACCTGATTGATTCTCTTCTTGGAATGAACGGCCTCAACTCTCTTCAATGGGCATTTTTATTAAGATTTCCTAGGTCTTTTTGGGTTAGTTTTCATTAATTGAGCCACCTGCTCTAATCCCACTTTCTTGGGGAATCATGACCCCAAATGTAGGGAGGTTTCCACCTACAACATTGGAAGTGTTTGAGGATGCTGCCACTTGTCTATTTGCTATCCACCTAATCTCCTCCACCAACTTGACCAGTAAACACTCTTTTAACAACTCTCCCAAGCTGTTGTCTCAAATTTTTATTTATTTATAATTAAAATATTCATAATTACATTCGACATCGTTGACTTTGATGATTCATCAATTACAACTTAGCATAAAATTTAACATATTGTCTTGAAATAAAATCAAATATGATAATATTATTTTTGCGAAATTGGGGCATGTGACATACACACCCCCTTAGAATATAACATCGTCCTCGATGTTATTTATTCTTCATCCTTAGAATCCCCTGAGAACAGAATTGGATATGCATCTCACATTTTACTTTCTAATTCCCAGGTGGCTTCCTCTGGACTAAGGTGCTTCCATTGCACCTTCACCTGTCCAATGGTACGGTTCCGAAGTGTAATCTCCCTCCTTCTGAAGATACAATATGGTTCCACCAGAAAGTGTTCTTCTGGTTCCACCTGTACATCATTCCAGTTAACCACATGAGTATCATCATGAACATATTTCTTTAAAAAGGAAATGTGAAAAACATTATGTACTCTTAAATTAGGTGGTAATGCTAATTGATAAGCTACTTGTCCAATCTTAGACAGAAATTCAAATGGGCCATAGTAACGAGGTGCCAATTTTGCACAACTCCCCAATATCAGAGAGCTCTTTTTTGGCCTTACCTTGATGAACACATGTTCACCTACTTGAAACTCCTTTGGAGTTCTTTTTAAGTATGATTGACTTTTATGCTGATCTTGTGCCACTTTTAAATTTCCCTGCACTTGTTTTACAATTTCTTCCATTTCTTTTAACAGTTCTGGACCTAGTACCATTCTATCTACTAGATTACTCCAAAAGATAGGAGTATTACATTTCCATCCATATAAAATTTCAAAAGGACTAAATCTGGTTCATGTCTGATAATTATTATTATAAGCAAATTCTACCAGATGTAAATAGTCCTCCCATTTACCTGGCTGATCTTTCACATACATTCTTAATAGATCTTCCAGTGCCTGGTTTACCCTTTTAGTTTGTCCATCTTTTTGAGGATGGAAAGAAGTACTGAAATTTAATGTAGTGTTTAACCCTTTAAACAAAGAATTCCAAAATTTTCCTTTAAACTTAGGGTCTCTATCTAAGATTATGACTTTTGGTACTCCATGCAATCGAAAAATATGTTTTAGAAAAATATCAGCTATGTTTGCAGCTTTATAAGTAGTTTTAACAGGTATAAAGTGAATTGCTTTGCTTAACTTATCAACTACTACCATGATAGAATCATTATTATTTTGATTTCTACGTAGCCCAGTAATAAAATCTAGACTAATTATCTCCCATTTCCAGCTAGGGATGGGTATTGGCTATAGCAAACCGGCTGGGTGTTGATGTTCAGTTTTTACCCGTTGACATTCCATACATCTAGCAATATATTCTGCTACTTCAGTTTTTAGATTTGGCCAGAAATACTCTTTTCTTAACATGGTTATAATCTTTTGATAACCTGGATGGGCTGAATATGGTGTTTTATGAATTTCATCCAGAATTAGCAGCTTAAATTTTGGTACGTTAGATACATACAGTCTATCTTTATACAGTAAAAATTATTTTTCATTTAAACTGTAACCTTTAATTAAGTTTCATGTTGGATTTTCTTTGGCTTTATCTTGTAAACTATGGTAAATTTCATCTTGTTATATTCCTTCTTTAAGTTGTTCATCTAAATCTAAAACATAGGTGCTGATAGCTGCTACAAAATTCAGCCTTGCATTCCTACTCAATGCATCAGCAACTTTATTTTCTTTACCTCTTATATACTGAATTTCAAAATCATACTCGCTTAAGAAAGCTAACCACCTAGCTTGTCTGGCATTTAGATTAGGTTGATCTAAAAGGTACTTCTATCCTTATTATCATTCATTAAAACAAATTTTCTGGCAATTAGGTGATGTCGCCACATCTTTAAGGCATGTATTACAGCTGCTAATTCCACATCATATGTTGCATAATTATTTTCATGAACTTTTAACCTTCTAGACTCATAGGCAATTACATGCCCTTCTTGGGTCAAAAAACCACCTAATCCATCATTACAGGTGTCAGTGCACACCACAAATTCTTTATTAGGATCTGCTATTCTTAAAATAGGTGCGCTGGTTAGTAAAGTTTTTAACTTTTTAAAGATTTCTTCACATTTTTTATTCTGGTCGAACTTCTTTCCTTTCTTCTGCAAGGAAGTTATCAGATTTGCTATCCTCGAAAAACCTTTAATGAACCTCCGGTAGTAACCGATAATGCCCATGAGAGATCGAACATCCATCACGTGCTTAAAAACCGACCAATCTTTGATTGCCCTTATCTTTTCAGGATCTACGGAAATTCCTTCCTTGGTCACTATGTGACCTAAATACTGAATCTTATCCTTGAAGAAATCACATTTACTAAACTTTGCGAAGAGTTGATGATATTGCAACTCTTGCAAAACCATTTTTAGATCTTCTTTATGTTCTTCTTTAGTTTTTGAATAGATTAGAATGTCGTCGATAAATATGACCAAAAACTTACCCAAATACTTATGCATAACATTGTTCGTTAAAAACATGAAGACAACTGGGACATTAGTAAGATCGAATGGCATTACGACAAATTTGTAATGACCATATCTAGTTCTGAAAGTTGTCTTAAATATGTCTTCATATTTAATCCTTACTTGATGATATCCAGACCTTAAATCTATTTTCGAAAGCACCATGGCTCCACGTAGTTGATCAAACAGATCATCTATGGAGGGTAACAGATATCGATTTTTGATGGTCATCTTGTTTAGCTGATGGTAATTTATCCAAAGTCGCATAGTTCCGTCCTTCTTATTGATGAAGATGACAGGTGCCCCCCAAGGAGACACACTTGGTCGAATATAATTTTTATCAATTAATTCTTTTAATTGAGATTTTAATTCATTAAGTTCGAGTATGTTCATTTGATAAGGGGCCTTTGAGCTAGGTACTGCATTCAATGGTGAAATCCAATTCCCTCTTCGGAGGTAATCCTCGAATGTCTTCTAGAAATACATCAAAATACTTTCTTAAAACTGGCATGTCTTCCAATTTTAACTTATCTATTTTAATTAAACCTTCCTCATCAGTTATTGTTACTGCATAAGCTTTACATCCATTTCTAATAGCTTTCTTAAGCTGTAAGGAAGAAATCTGCCTTATGGTGGTTTTTCTTGGTATTCCTTTAACACTTACTGGTTTTTCATCATTGTTTAAGAATGTGAAGGTTTTATCATAACAGTTTAGAATTACTCTATGCTGTTCTAACCAGTACATACCAATCAAAAAATCATAAGAACCAAGAGGAAAAACATTAAGCTTGACAACAGTTTCAAAATTATCCATAACTATTGCACATTCTTTAACAAAACAAGTTACCTTTCTTTTAGCACCAGTGGCTAATTGAACTGACCATGAATTCTCAAATTTTTCAACAGATAACTTACATTTTTCTACTATTTGAGGTGCAATATAACTGAGACTAGCTCCTGGATCAATCAAAATAGTTACAGGGGTCTGATTTATCATACCTTCTACTTACACCATGGAAGCCTTATATTCAGCTTGTCGATTCTCCAAAGCTGCATTAATTATGGGCATGGTACTCGCTAGTTCCCCAACGGTCATCTCCTCATGTATGGTATGTATGTTGTTACCAGTCTTCTTCCGGTTTGGATAGACTGAAGCATAGTGTGGGCCATTACACTCCCAGCACTTGATAGGCTCTTTGTGCTCAAAGCTCTTGGTGAAATTTCCATGATTATTTGCAAAATCCTTACCTTTAGAATTATTCTGGTTGTTGGGTGTATTGTTCTTATTTCCTTGGAAGTTCTTGTTATTAGGATAATTTTTGGCCTTATTGTTCTTAAAATTTCTATTAGCCACAAAATCCTTCTTCTTTCATTCAAACTGATTATTATTTTTCTTAGCTTTCCAGTTGGCCAATCTTTCTTTCTTTCGATTATGCTCAAAACAGAAGTTAGATTTTCTCATAGCTTCCTCCAAGGTCTTTGGGTTATCATATTCAAATATATCTTTAATATGATAAGGGATACAACTAAGAAATCGATGTACCTTTGGTTTCTCATCTACAAAGTATGGTACATACCTAAGTAGACTTAAGAACTTGATGTTCAGATCCTTCATTGTCATTGATCCTAACTTCACCTCATAAAATTCTTTGGCTCTCTCCTCATAATACTACTCAGATAGGAATTTCTTTTTGAAATACCTCTTAAAGGTACTCCAGTTTACATTTTTCTCTTGTATGCCCTTAACTCTTTTCAAGTCCTGCCACCAAATGTCAACCTTTCCTGAGAGGTTATATATAGCCATTCTAGCCTTTAACTGGTTAGAATAGTTATATATTTGGAAGTACTTCTTCATCTCAGATAACTAGGATTCAGCTTCCTCCCCCTTCTCAGTCTCTCCATTAAAGGTTGGTGGTTTTATCTTTTTGAATTCCCCAGAAATTTCCTCATAAGGTTAGTATTTCCTCTTTTTAGTGTACTGATTATCATCACTATTGTCACTGGTAGTATAATAGTTTCGTTGTTCACCAAAGACTTCAAAAGACGAACTACTTTCAATTTTAGTATGTTTCATCTTTTTAGTTTTACGTTGGTGACTGGTATCTTCTGATTCTATTCTTCTACCACTACCCTCAGTTTGAAACTTCTCAATTAGGATCTGATTAAGCTCTTCTTGAGCCCTCAGAATCCTTTCATTTTCTCGCTTTACGTAGTCCATTTCAGTTTTTAAGTCTTTTACAGTTTCTAACAATTCTGATGAATTGTTAGTTAAGTCCTTTAGTATAGGATCTCTTGGTAGATTTCCTGTTTTAGTAACTGGAGATTCCTCTTCTGCATACTCTTCTAGCCTTTCCATACCTGTCTGTTAAACTTTAGAAAACAATTCTCCATTTAATAACATTTAAAAGAAAAATACGTCAGCATAATAATTCAGTTTACTATTTCCTAAAAACTAATTGGGCTTCATCAAGGCCTAGTGTTTTAACCTTGTGCTCTGATACCACATGTCAAAACCCCAAATTTTCATAAACATTTAAAATTTTGAAAAATACTTAAAATGCTGAGAATGCAGTTTGCTAACAACTAATAGTTATCTATAAAAGAATTAGTTACCAAATTAGTTAATACATAATCTTAATTAAATAACTTAGCATTCTACTTTTTGATACAAGGTTAAGTTGAATTTGTGTAATAATTCCTCTTTCAGTTTGTTGTCGAGTTTTAATTTGCGACAAGCAGGTGGAACTGTCTTTGGATTCTAGGGCTTACTTAGCGTTAAGCTAACGCATAAAGCTTACTTGTTCTTACAGGTTTTATAGGTATGAATGATCGAGTAACGCCTTTTAATTCCATAAAGCATCTAGCTATATTTCTATTTGAAAAATAAAAAGCTTGGTAAATAAGCTGTTACATATCAATCTACTTCTATGAGGTAAAACAAGTAGTTTTGTTTCCTTCAATTACTTTTGTCAACGATATACATGTAGAAGAGTTCCTTTCTTAAATGTAAATAGTAACAGTAATTACTTTCCCTGGTTCACAACTTGTGATCTTTGTCGTAAGTTAATTTCACCTAGATTGCATAACCTGTAATGCTATAATGATTGTTCTAACAATAATATACATTATCAACTTATAATAATAGTATAACCAACTGCTTGTTATTCATCTTCTGTAATGAAGATTTCCTATAAGGTTCTAAACATTACAGTGAAATATAAAGTCCTAAGGAATTAGAATCTAGTGGGATTGTTCTACTTCAGTTTCTTATTTTATTTTTATAATACTTCTCTTGAATTAAGCTTCTGACCACAACAGTTAACTTAGGTCAAAGTCTTCAAGAGAGATTGATATATTACATCATGCAAATACTAGATCGTTCTTAAAGATTAAGTTACTAATCAAAAACATGGTGAAGTTAGTAGTACTTATCATGGTTGAGTAAATAACCAAAAGATAGTAACTTCGTTGATTTGAGCTATGTAAAGAATTCATAGCCAACATCCTAGTATTTTCCACCCACTGAAAAAATAAAATTTTCTATTATACTCCCCAATTCACACATGAACTATCTTGTTTATAAAACATCCATGTTTACCAGTAATTATGGTTATAAACAAATAAGATTTATAAAGTTCTATAAAATTATCTAGTCATAACTTAAACGTTGGTGGCAACAAGATTAGCTATGCAAATTCTATTAGGAATACTTTATTAACATCATAGTTTTGGCTAGCTGATGGGATAGCCTTTTAGTTAGTATCTCCCAAGTATCCTAAGATTTAATTCATAAACTTAGTTTCTATAGATCAAGGCTTATCAACATTTGTAGCTATACTATTATGAGTAAATGGATAAATCGTTAGTGAAGAACTATAGCTTCTATGTATAAAATACTTTGGAAAGAATATAGATTATGATACTGCATCGATTTCATGATCAACAAAATCTTAATATGAGTAAACATTTATTTATAAAGTTCATAATATAACTTGCAATGGAAAATGGATGTGGCGCTAGACCACTCCATCGACGGGATTATGTGTAAGGTTGTGTATATAAAAGACTTTGAAATCACCCTCGTCCTAAACTATACGATGACTATATTATAAGCTTGGCAATGATTCAAGGTTTCATAGTTTATGCCATGCAACCATAGGTTGACATCCATGAACATGTAGAACCTTTGAATGATTACAATACTATATAATTGTGCATAAAATTATGTTTTGAATAATTGGGAATCATTGGCATGTAGGAAACTATATGATCGACCCACTGCATGGTTGAATAATTTGTGAGACCACGTGTTTCATTCTCGGCCAAGTGTTGGAAGTATAAGGGTTGGTGTAACCCTATTCTTTGTCATTCTCCTCCGTTGATTTTGGGCCTTCGGACCACTATCCAACTACTCCATGGCCACCATGCTTACCCTACTGTGAACTTAATGAGCTCCACGTCCTGGTTACATTGCTCAGTCAACCTTCTTCATCCTCAAACCGTTGTCTGCACCGTGAGTTTACCCTGGAAATAATTCATTGAAGGCCGTGACTTTAGGCTTATGGCCTGGCCTATGAGTGGCTTTTGGGTTCGTTCCTCCATGGCCGGCTTGTAGGAATAGTTTAAAGGGGTTACTTGCTTCTGTTACAATTTGGTTTTTGTCATAGGGTTTTTGAGAGTGTGGTTCTTATGCTTCTCATGTGGTGACAATTTTGAGCTTTACCGTCCCCTTCTTGCTTGGTCGTTGCTCCACCTGGTTCTTGCTGCTGCTAGCAGTGGTTTGTGCATGCATATGAACATCTCTGTCACAGGAGAGATGAATGGTTGGTTCTTTGTCTCGCTGGTGGTGTCTGTCCTATTTCTCGGTCGCTACACTACCTTCACTTCCAGGCATGAAAAATTATTTTTAACAGTTCTTACACTTAGTATTAGTTCAGTTATAATATGATGCATAAATCTAATGCCGTGGGTTCTTACCTTTGCAGGTGAGGGTTTACAGCCCTCATTGCAACTGGTACAAATGAGTAGGGTCGGCTTCCTAGTTACGGTAAGCCCTGGTCAACCCATGGCAATCCACACTTGTCAATTCTTTATAGAACAGTTTTTTAGTTGGAAGTCATGGCCTGCAAGTGACTCTTCAAGGGTTACCATTTCTTGGTTTTCTTGTTTAGTTTTTACTAAACCCTTGCTATTAGCAGGGTTTTTCGGCTTATGTCGTGACTTGTAAATTTTGTTTTACTTTTTTAGTGTACAATTATGTAAAAATATTTGCGGCCTGTCAAGCCATTCTTTGTTTAAACTTTAAGTAAAGAGATTTAACTATCTTGAGCTCAAACTCGGTTATTTTTATTCTCTTACTGTAATTTTGTGTACTAGGATTTTTACCCTTGTTCAACTGTGTAAGAAAATATTTACTTGTTATATTTATCTTGCATTAAATTGTATTAATACATCCTATTCTGTTATTTCTTTCTATTATAATACTTTGTTTATAGGATCAGATATTCGAGCAACGTTTAATCCTGTTGGTGACCTGTGTATAAAATAAATTTTTAATTTATTTTGTAGGTTTTAGTTCAATAATAAAAGTTAAATTATTTTTTTGTTACAAGTATATACTATGTTATACTTTCATTGTTATCTTTCTATGTCCTTATTGGACTGTAATAACAATTTATAGTTTGAAAGTTTAGAATGCTAAATAATCCAAATCCATGGATTATTGCTTATTTGATTATTAATTACAATGTTATTACTATGAATTACAATGTTAATACTATAAATTATGATATTAATACTATAAATTACAATATTAATACTATGAGGGTTTTACTTCCTTTTATAATTAATCTTTGTTTAGTTTATTTAAATGAATTAGTTCATTTATAAATAATATTTATTAACTATTATTTATCATTGCATTCAGTCTATTTTATAAATACATAGATAGGTTTCGATATTATTTCCTTGTTACAATATATTAGTTGTTGTAGTTAGTTTATTTGTAAAAATAACTATACCGGTATTATCCTACTTGAAATGTGAATATTTGTAGATATAGTTAAGCAATATAAACAATAAAATAAACTATGTAAAAATAACTTGGTTCTTTCTTCACAGAAATAAATGAGTGTTTACATAGTTAATTCTTTTACCTATGTTACAGGTCAGTAGTTTCTTTTTACAAAATACAGTTTTGAATAAGAAAATAACCTATTTACAGTAATCAACTTGTTAAAAGAAATAAACATGTTGTTTGTAAAGTAGTATTATGAATACTTCTTGCTAGCATTCTTAATACAATAGTCTGATTTTTAAACAATAACTTAATTAGACAGATTAGTATCCTTTCCTGAAAACATCTATATATAGAAATAAATTACTCCATTGTTCTGAAATACAAAATAACTCTATTCAGTCCAGATTTCTATCATATCTTCATCTATTTTAAACACACTACCTATGCTAGAGTATGGTCTGGTTCATTCCAGACAGGGAAAAACACAAGTAGGATTATCTCATCCAATTACATATTCAACATTCAAATAACTAAAAGATTATAAACTCTAATAGTTCACTACAAAACATGTAAATCATTTATTATTCATTCATTCTTAGATATAAAATTTTAACACAGCAAATAAAAGACTATAGATCATGTTTAAAGTTAGATGACAACAGCATTGGGAGGCCGTTCCTCCCTACCAACTCCTGGAGAGTGCTCAAACAGCGTCTTCTCAGGACCCCTGAGCCTATTCTTGGTCTCCTTGGCTGAGAACTGGTGGAGCAAACAACAAGATACTAATCCAATGACTTAGTACTAACTTTGCACTTAGCAGCCAGGTCCTTCAGCTGATAAGCTATACTAGATCAATTCTGCAATTTTACCCCTCAAAAACCTTCCACAAATTCCCTTCCCATTGAAATCCTTTGAAGTACATTCACCTGAATGATTCTCTTCTTGGAATGAGCAGCCTCAGCTCTCTTCAATGGACATTTTTATTAAGATTTCCTAGGTCTTTTTGGGTTAGTTGTCTTTAATTGAGCCACCTGCTCTGATCCCACTTTCTTGGGGAATCATGACCCCAAATGTAGGGAGGTTGCCACCGGCAACATTGGAAGTGTTTGAGGATGCTGCCACTTGTCTATTTGCTCTCTGCCCAGTCTCCTCCACCAACTTGACCAGTAAACGTTGTTTTAACAACTCTCCAAAGATGTTGTCTCCACTTTTTATTTATTTATAATTAAAATAACCATAAATATATTCAATATCCTTGACTCTGCTGAGTCATCAATTACAACTTAGCATAAAATTTAACATATTGTATTGAAATAAAATCAAATATGGTAATATTATTTTTGTAAAATTGGGGCATGTGACATACACACCCCCTTATAATATAAGATCATCCTCGATGTTATTTATTCTTCATCCTCAGAATCCCCCTAGAACAGAATTGGATATGCATCTCGCATTTTACTTTCCAATTCCCAGGTGGCTTCCTCTAGACTAAGGTGCTTCCATTGCACCTTCACCTGTCCAATGGTGTGGTTCCGAAGTGTATTCTCCCTCCTTCCGAGGATACAATCCGGTTCCACCAGAAAGTCTCCTTCTAATTCCACCTGTACATCATTCTAGTTAACAACATCAGGAGCATCATGAACATATTTCTTTAAAACAAAAATGTGAAAAACATTATGTACTCTTAAATTAGGTGGTAATGCTAATTGATAAGCTACTTGTCCAATCCTAGACAAAATTTCAAATGGGCCACAGTAACGAGGTGCCAATTTTGCATAACTCCCCAATCTCAGAGAGCTCTTTTTGGGCCTTACCTTGATGAACACATGTTCACCTACCTGAAACTCCTTTGGAGTTCTTTTTAAGTCTGCTTGACTTTTATGCTGATCCGGTGCCACTTTCATATTTCTCTGCACTTGTTTTACAATTTATTCCATTTCTTTTAACAGTTCTGGACCTAGTACCAATCTATCTACTGGATTACTCCAAGAGATAGGAGTATTACATTTCTGTCCATATAAAATTTTAAAAGAACTAAATCTGGCTCATGTTTGATCATTATTATCATAAGCAAATTCTACCAGATGTAAATAGTCCTCCCATTTACCTGGCTGATCTTTCACATACATTCTTAATAGATCTTCCAGTACCTGGTTTACCCTTTCAGCTTGTCCATTTGTTTGAGGATGGAAAGAAGTACTGAAATTTAATGTAGTGTTTAACCCTTTAAACAAAGACTTCCAAAAGTTTCTTGTAAAGTTAGGGTCTCTATCTGAGATTATGACTTTTGGTACTCCATGCAATCGAAAAATCTATTTTAGAAAAATATCAGCTATGTGTGCAACTTTATAAGTAGTTTTAATAGGTATAAAGTGAGTTTCTTTGCTTAACTTATCAACTACTACCATGATAGAATCATTCTGATTTTGATTTCTAGGTAGCCTAGTAATAAAATCTATACTAATTATCTCCCATTTCGAGCTAGGGATAGGTAATGGCTGTAGCAAACTAGCTGGGTGTTGATGTTCAGTTTTTACCTGTTGACATTCCATACATCTAACAATATATTCTGCTACTTCAGTTTTCATATTTGGCCAGAACTACTCTTTTCTTAACATGGTTATAGTATTTTGATAACCTGGATGACCTGAATATGGTGTTTTATGAATTTCATCCAGAATTAACAGCTTAACTTTAGGTACATTAGGTATATACAGTCTATCTTTATACAATAAAAAAAAAAATTCATTTAAACTGTAACCTTTAATTAAGTTTTTTGTTGGATTTTCTTTAGATTTAGCTTGCAAACTCTGGTAAATTTCATCTTGATCTATTCCTTCTTTAAGCTGTTCATCTAAGTCTGAAACATAGGTGCTGATAGCTGCCGCAAAATTCAGCCTTGCATTCCTAATTAATGCATCAGCAACTTTATTTTCTTTACCTTTTATATGTTTAATTTCAAAATCATACTCTCTTAAGACATCTAACCACCTAGCTTGTCTGGCATTTATATTAGGCTGATCTAAAAGATACTTCAATCCTTTATTATCAGTCATTAAAACAAATTTTCTGCCAATTAGGTTATGTCGCCACATCTTTAAGGCATGTATTACAGCTGTTAATTCCAGATCATATGTTGCATAATTATTTTCATGAACTTTTAACTTTCTAGACTCAGAGGAAATGACATGCCCTTCTTAAGTCAAAACACCACCTAAGCCATCATTACAAGCGTCGGTGCACACCACAAATTCTTTATTAGGATCTGTTATTCTTAAAATAGGTCCGCTGGTTAATAAAGTTTTTATCTTTTTAAATCTTTCTTCACATTTCTGATTCTAGTCAAACTTCTTTCCTTTCTTTTGCAAGAAAGGTATCGGATTTGATATCCTCGAAAAACCTTCAATGAACCTCCGGTAGTAACCGATAATGCCCATGAAAGATCGAACATCCATCAAATCCATAGGAACCAACCAATCTCGATTGCCCTTATCTTTTCAGGATCTGTGGAAATTCCTTCCTTGGTCACTACGTGACCTAAATACTGAATCTTATCCTTGAAGAAATCACATTTACTAAACTTTGCGAAGAGTTGATGATCTCGCAACTCTTGCAAAACAATTTTTAGATCTTCTTTATGTTCTTCTTCAGTTTTTGATAAGATTAGAATGTCGTCGATAAATATGACCACAAACTTATCCAAATACTTATGCATAACATTGTTCATTAAACACATGAAGACAGCTGGGGCATTAATAAGCCCAAATGGCATTACAACAAATTTGTAATGACCATATCTAGTTTTGAAAGTTGTCTTAAAGATGTCTTCATCTTTAATCCTTACTTGATGATATCCAGACCTTAAATCTATTTTTTGAAAACACTGTGGCTCCACGTAGTTGATCAAACAGATCATCTATGCGGGGTAACGAATATCGATTTTCGATGGTCATCTTGTTTAGCGGACAAGAATCTATGCAAAGTCGCATAGTTCCATCCTTCTTCTTGACAAAGATGACAGGTACCCCCCAAGGAGACACACTTGGTCGAATATACTTATTATCAATTAATTCTTTTAATTGAGATTTTAATTCATTAAGTTCGAGTATGTTCATTCGATAAGGGGCCTTTGAGCAAGGTATTGCACCCGGTACCAGTTCAATGGTGAAATCCAATTCCCTCTTCGGAGGTAATCCCAAAATCTCTTCTGGGAATACATCAACATACTCTCTTAAAACCGGTATGTCTTCCACTTTTAACTTATTTGTTTTAATTAAACCTTCCTCATCAGTTATTTTTACTGCATAAGCTTTACATCTCTTTCTAACAACTCTCTTAAGCTTTAAGGTAGAAATCTGCCTTATGGTGGTTTTTCTTGGTATTCCTTTAACACTTACTGGTTTTTCATCACTGTTTAAGCATGTGAAGGTTTTATCATAACAATTTAGAATTACTCTATGTTGTTCTAACCAGTCCATACCAATCAGCAAATCATAAGAACCAAGAGGAAAAACATTAAGCTTAAAAACACTTTCAAAATTATCCATAACTATTGCACATTCTTTAACAAAACAGGTTACCTTTCTTTTAGCACCAGTGGCTAACTAAACTAACCATGAATTCTCACATTTTTCAACAAAAAACTTACATTTTTATACTATTTGAGGTGCAATATAACTGATACTAGCTCTTGGATCAATCAAAATAGTTACAGGGGTCTGATTCATCATACCTTCTACTTCCACCATGGAAGTCTGATATTCAGCTTGTCGATTCTCCAAAGCTGCATTAATTCTGGGCATGTTCCTCGCTAGTTCCCCAACAGTCATCTCCTCATGTATGGTATATATGTTGTTACCAGTCTTATTTTGGTTTGGACAGACTAAAGCGTAGTGCCATTAGTAAAGTTCCACTCCCTACTTTTGATGGTTCCTCTCAAAGTTCTGCTAACACTTGGGTGAAAAAATTAGATGTGTATTTTTATCCGAATCCAATGGTGGAAGAACATGCCTTAAAAATGGCCATATTGCACTTGGAAGGAGATGCCAATGAATGGTGGTTTCATGGCCTGAAAACTTTGGGTCATGATCAAGTTAAGACATATGGAAAATTTATTAATAGGGTACTAGAGATATTTGAGCAAAAAGATCATGAATTTTCTTTCAAAGAACAAGCACAATTGAGGCAAGTTGGGACCCCGACTGATTATATGATGAAATTTAAAAATTATCAGTCAAGGTGGTTGATGTGTCTATGGGAAGGTTAGTATTGATGTTCAACGAAGGTTTGGGTGAACCCTTAAAAGTTTTGGTCAAATCCCACAAGCCCACTATATTAAAATATGCAATGAGCTGACTATAAATCTCCAAGATGTGCTTCATAGAACAAGATTTCCTCCCAAGCCTAACTCCGAATTTGAAAAGAAACCTTGGAAAAAAGATGCACCTGATAAGAATCCTTAGCAAAGAGATTCATCTAAAAAGAATAAGAAATAAGGACTAAACAAGGATGAAATTCTAAGAAACAAATTGTGCTTCGCATGCTTTCAACCATGGACACCGAGGCATAAATGTACAAAGGGAAAGGCTCAATACATAGAAGTATTTTTCGATAATGATGGGTATGAAGGGGTTATGGAGGAAGGAGGACACATTTCAGATAAATAGGAGGTATATGAGACATCATTTGAAGAATAAAGACAAGAATAAAATCATCCTTCACCAGACAAAACAAGAATGGCAGTACTTTCAGCAGTGCCTCACTATCACACTATTCGATGCAAGGGTGTGGTACTAGGACAAATAGCTTCAGTTTTGGTATATGGAGGAGCCATACATAAATTCATTGATGCATATATGGTGGAGAAAAGGAAGATACCAATTGAACCATTCAATGGCTTCATAGTTGTCATTACTGGTCACAACATAATGCACTGCAAAACATGGGCCCCAAAGCTGCAAGTCATCGTACGTAACTATACTTTTGTTGATAGTTTTTATGTGGTTAACGTTGATGATACTAATTTGGTTTTGGGAGTGTAATGGTTGTATTCTATAGGGGAACATACAGTAAAATACCCAATTCCTGAGATGAAATTTCAAGATATGAAAGGTGTACGAAGGGTTGTAAGAGGACAACATGCTTACCAAAATCAAGTAGTGACTTGAAAAAGTATGAGATCTCTATTGAGGCATGGGGACATAGAATGGGATGTTGAATTTCATACCACATATCCCAAGCTAAACATAAAGGTTTTTGAACACCCAAAGGAGATACAGAAACTATTGCAAGAGTATGAAAATAATTTTAGAGGTCTTCCACATGGTAGACCGCCTGATAGGGGGGTTGAGCACAACATTGTTCTGGATGAGGGTACTTCACCCATTCAAATAAAACTTCATAGAAATCCCAAGAAATTCAGAGATGATAATGAGAAGTCCATCCAATAAATCTTAGAGTTAGGACTCATTATACCAATCTCTAGAACAAAATTTTTGCAAGAAGCACATGATTTCCCACTAGATGGCCATCCGAGGATCCACAAAACTTATAGGAAATTAAGGAAAATATTATTTTGGAAGGAGATAAAGGAATGGATGTAAGGTATGTTATCAAAAAAAATCAGAACTTACATGCCCAGCTAGTTTATTGCAACCATTGTCAATTCCGGAGAAAAAATGGGACAATTTCTCAATGAATTTCATCACCGGTTTGCCCAAATATTTGGGAAAGGATTGCATATATGTGGTAGTGGATAGATTGACAAAATTTTCTCATTTATTTTCTATTACATATTTTTTTAGTGCTGCACAAGTGACTGATATTTTCTTCAAGGAAATAATTCCTCCTTTGGTTGATGAAGGTAAGCTCACACTTCTTCCAGAAAAGATTTTGAATACAAGGGAAAGGAGATTGAGAAGCATAACTATCAAAGACTACTTAGTACAATGGAATGATCTACAAAGTGAAGATGCCACATGGATAGAGGAGAAGATTTTGCAAATCCAATTCTGAAATTGCTTGAGGACAAGCAATCTTGGGTGGGGAGGACTGTAATGTCCCCATTCAAATAATTGCATGACAAGACAATTCCACCAATCCTACTAGTTCCCTAGGTTGGATGTATACATTTGGAATTTTAATAATGGATCTAATAAATGATGTTTAGACATTAGAATGGGATAAATATTTAATAATGTACCTTATTAAATAAATACAAGAGAAAATTGAAGTGGCAATGGAGCATGGAGACACATGGAGACTATGGGGCCCATGCAAGCTAGACATTTTGTGCCACATGGAATCCTCCTCTTGCAATTTCGATCCATGGGAAGACTAAAGTTTCTTGGATAAGTTATAAGGATAATACACTTGTCCATATGCATCATAGGTCGAATTTGGGAATAAATTTAACTTACATGGGAAATGAAGAGTCATTTTGGAGCCAGTGAGACACTTGGACTAGATTCCCTGGCTCTATGACAACAATGATGAAGATTCTATGAAACCTATGACACAAATTAGATCTGAAGGCTAAAATTTGACAAATATGAGATGTCAGGTTGAAATAGAGCATCAAAGAGAGATCTCATGTGACTTGAGGAAGCTCAATGGGCTCCTACTCGAATTTGGGGAAGGTGGAAGGCTAGAAAAAGGGAGGGCACATGGAAAATCATGAGCACACACCCAAATTAGAATTGGATTGAGTTTGTGGATGTATTGGGAACCATAGAAGGATAATTATTTTTATAAAATACAGGAAGCAACCAAGAGAATATATTTTGATCATTTGTGAATTGTGAGAGCTAGTGGATGACTAGTTTTCTTGCCTTAGCCATTTTAAAGGGTGAAAGATTTCCATATAAGTTGGTGTTTGGAGAGGCCACTCAGGTATTTCATGGATTTTTAATGGATTTTTAATTCCAGGTGTAATATACATGGAAGCTCATGGGTTCTTCTATTGCATCACTTCATCTCAACCATTTCCGGTTTTCATTGCATATTCATGCTCATGGAGGGATTGCGCCTTGGGTGAGCTATTGTAATTTGTGGGAGATATTATTCTGGTATATTTATGATTTTAATAAGTTAAATATTCTCTATTATTCATTCTCATAAATTTTCAAGTAGAAATACTCAATATTTGTATGTCAAATTGCTTTTTAATGAGCAAACAATGACTATTTACACTCTATTTTGATATATGCCATGGTGATGCTGATTATTTCGAATGGAGGAATGTATCTCTGATAAATGTATGATGAATGGAATTTCATTAATGTGTATTACAAGTTTTATGTTCAGTACTTAATCATTGGAATCCATTTTACTCATTTTAACTGCATTGGGAAATGATTTGGTGCCTTTTGCCCAAGGGTCGAAATTGTGATTTGGGAGTTGTTTTGGAGGGAGTCATAAAATCATGTATAAAATGAACAATGATGCATATGAGTCCTTATAAATTTACCTTACAAATCCCCTACATTTTTTTAGAAATTCAAGTGGTATTGAGAGCATTTGAGAAGCCATTTCCAACATTTACCTGGGGGGGAATTGGAACCCCAATTTGCTAGTAAAGACTCCTACTTTGATAAGAATATAAAACTAGTTTTCAGAAGTGATTGGAGTGTTATAAAACACATATGAACATAATATTCAAGTCTTAATATCTATAATACACACTTTGAGAATATTTGGGAGCATTTGGACCAATTTGGAGACCTAGACATCAAAATTAGTCAAGGTTCAAAATTGGGAAAAAAGTGAAAAGAGGTCATTTAATAAAAAATATTAAAAAGGGAAATTACCGTGTGTGTGTCTTTCTCCCTCACCCACCCTATCTCATATTATCTCTCCACCTTCTATTTACCTCCCTTTCTATCCCTCCCTCCATATCACTCTCTATATCATTCACCCCCCCTCTTTGTTGCTCACCCCTCCCTCCCTCTCTCCCACACAATCTCTCTCTCTCTCTCTCTCTCTCTCTCTCTCTCTCTCTCTCTCTCTGGGTGTGTGTGTTTGTGATTGTGTTTTTGTGTGTCCCTACCTCACTTCCCATATGTCATAATCTCTCTCCACCTTCTCTATACCTCCCTCATTATTCTTCCCTCCATCACTCTCTCACTATTCCACACCCCTCCCCCTCTCCCTCTGTCGCTCACCCATTCCCCCCTCTCCCACATAATATTTATGTGTGCATGCACACATGTGTGTGTTTCCCCCATTCTCTCATAGAATCCCTCTATCTCTCCCTCTTTCTCCACCTTCTATTTACCTCCCTCTATCAATATCTCACTCCATTCTCTCTTAATTACCAGCCCTCTGTGCCATTATCACTCTCTCTCTCTCTCTCTCTCTCTCTCTCTCTCTCTCTCTCAACTTGTATCCCTCCTCCCTATCTATTTTCACCCTCCCTCTCCATGTTTCTCTCTTTCACAACCTCCCTCTCTCTCCATCTCTCAACCCTCCACCCTTTGTCTTTGACACCATCTCTCTCTCTCTCTCTCTCTACATGTGTGAACCTACCCCTTTCTCTCCTTATGTCTATCCCCCCATCACCCCTAACACACACACACACCTTCTATCGCTCCCTCAATATCTCTTTCCCTCACTCCCCTCCTCTCTCTCTATC
This sequence comes from Pseudotsuga menziesii, assembly GCA_001517045.1. Taxonomy (NCBI): domain Eukaryota; kingdom Viridiplantae; phylum Streptophyta; class Pinopsida; order Pinales; family Pinaceae; genus Pseudotsuga; species Pseudotsuga menziesii. The sequence continues at coordinate 203,635 of LPNX011157371.1, forward strand.
TTATTCTCTCTCACACTCTCTCCACATCATTCTCTTTCTCTCTTTGTAATATCTCAAATTTTTGACCTGAAACTTATGGGCATAAGTCTCATTACATGTGATGTTGCTTTAATGTTGTATTTTGTATATTGGACATAAGACCCCACTACACATGAGAATGATGAATTTTTTGATATATTGGGCGTAAGCCAAATGCATATGTTTTATGTATATGATTTCATGTGTTGGGTGTGGACCCTAAAGCACATACTTGATGAGATATTTGTGCTAAGCGTGAGCTCTGAGGAACATGGGTATTTGATGTTTGTGTTGAGCGAGAAGCTATGGATCACATGAATATTTGATGTCTGTGTTGAGTGAGAAGCTCTGGAACACATGAGTATTTGATGTTTGTGTTGAGCAAGAAGCTTTGGAGCACATGAGTTATGAAACCTTTGTGTTGAGCATGAGGCTCTGAAGCACATGAAAAGATAAGAATTGGAAGTGTTGGGCATAATACCTAGATAATTCCAATTTGATGTTGAGTATAATCTATGGAACATCGGATCCTTGGCCATTGTATCCCTAGGTGTATCCTACAAATACATCCTAGCATTAGTGTTGAGCAATGAGCTCTTGAACTGCACTAAGTTGTAACTCTGTGTTTCTTAGCATTGAGTATGGGCTCTAAATAAATGCTAGGATTTACTGAAAATTTAATATGTTGAGTGAAAATGGCTCTGATAAAACATTGATCTCATCTTACTTATTTTGAAGGGATTAAATAAAATTTTGAATTTCTGTATCTCATCAAGTACTTTAGAACTACCATGTTATACAAGGTAATCCAACATGCAAGGAGGTTTAGAGTTGCCTAACCTAGTTGACCTAACCCCCACTCAAAGGCCTTAACAAGAAGTGACTATAAACTAAAAAGAAAAAGTATCATGTGATTAGGGATCACGCTATATGATACCCAAAGTAAAAATGTTAACAATGGTATATGTATATATAATTTATATATAATGTGAGTAAAATAGTAAGCATACATATTAATACTAGTAACTATCAATAAAAATGAAAGGATCTATGTATTATTATTTATTACTAATACTAATTAAATATTTAAATACCTAAAAGAGTCAAAGTAGGAACGAGTGAAAGAGTTCCTAAGTTAAATTAAATAATTATTAAATTTACATAAATTAAGTAAAGGATTATTTCAAGAAAACAATTGATTCTTGATTTAACAGACCCCTTTTTCCTAAATTCAGTCTATAAAGGCCCATGCCAAAGAGAGGCTTGGGGATCTTTTGATTTTCCATCTATGCTACCTAATTATTATTCTCAAGAGAGTTCTTGGAGAGAATGTTTCCCAAGAGGAAAATCCAACTGGTACAGAACTTGTTATCCCACATAGGGAATCCTTACCTTATGATCTCTGAGCTACTTGCATGTTGGAACCAGCTCGGGGGGGGGGAGTGGGGGGGGAGGTGCGCAGATTGAAACCGAGAACGGTTATGGGTCATGGATGGGTGGAATGTGCTAGTTCCCAAGTTATTCAGCTAATTGAATAGAGGTTAGAACTCTCTATGTCCTTGTTATTACTGTGTGCTTGAGTGTGCAGGGATTTTTCGGCCATTAAAATTGCTTCAAACTGCAGGTATGAGGATTCTTTATCTTCCTTACAGTTCATATATTTTTCTTATTAAATGAAGGGATTAAAATATGGAAAGAAAATATGAATATTATATGCCTGCTATAGCTAGGTTATTTTGTTTACATAACCTTAAAGAGAATCTAGATTTATTTTGGTTTACATGTTCATACAAACCCTAGAAATAAAGATTATGCTACAGGAGTGTTTTGTTTGCTTAAACATGATTGCCTGGCTAGGAAAATAAAGATTATATTTCTTACTATTGATTTTAGACTGCCACATATGCTTTTATCAGTTTCAAAACCATAGAAAAAATATGGCCTCTATTATTTCCGCATTACTCTTCCATCATTCATATTTTAAATTCAGTCTTCTCTAATGTTGTAGTTTTCTAAAAGAGTCTAGATTTTTTAAAGATAGCTAGATTCCTGGTTATTGTTCTAATCCCACATCTAGGACATTCCGGTCCTTGATCATTTGGTAGATCTGACCCCACATAAACTTGGGCTCAACGCTAGTGAAAGCTTTGGTATCCTCGTATATGATCTCTACCTTCATTATGACCTCAACTTCTCGATCGTCCTCTGTAGTTTGGACCTTCTTTTTCCCCTTTCTAGGGATGGTACTATATAAAAATTGGGGCTGTCAAAACCATAAAACCATGTCTTAGATTCATTTTTATTGTTGAACCCCCCTCGCAATACACCTTGCCAATTAAGAAAACCCCTAGTTTCATCATATATTATAGGTATTCAATTTTATCAACCTATTTTTAATACCCCCTTTATATCATATTATCAAGTTTTAATGAACAAGATACCTAACACATCTTAGTATAAGCAAACAAGATGTTAAATAAAATAATAGTATAATGTTAATAATGATCCCATCAGATTGCAGTGGTGACTAATCAATTTGTAGCATTGGATAGTGGAAGACCAAGAGAAATAGACATGGGGAAGGAAAAATGTGTAAAATCCAACTAAGTCAAGAGATCAATGTAACGAAGAATGTGAAATACGAATAGCCCAATAGTTAGTTCAATGTTTAGAAAATATGAGAATGGGACATGTTTCACATTATAACATGCCAATCTACCAATTTTATATCATATAAATACAAGAATAGCCATAGAGTGATAATGTTTTCTATAAGCTTAATAAATTAAAGTCCATAAAAATAAAAAATTGAAACCCTTTCTTGGATGGAGTTCCCTACATTTCATTGTATTTTATTTATTGTGACAAGATGTCAACAAACACTTGATTTTGGCTAAGAATAAACTACAACAAAGAAATTTTAAACATGTTTAAAAAACTTGAAACAGCCAGTTAACAAAAAGCTAAGTCTTAATGAAATATTTATTATCTGTTGTGCTAACTTTCCTCTACATTAATTGACCATCTTGTATAAAATCACTTTCTACATTTAACTTTACTTAACATTTCATAAAACTCTATTTGACATAAATATTAAATAATTTAAAAAATAATACCATAAAACAAATATCAAAACAAATATTTCACATGCACAGACATACTCTCTCTCTCT
>LPNX011157371.1:210660-239958 GCA_001517045.1 Pseudotsuga menziesii
AGTAAATTTGTCACATAGGAAAGAATTTGATATAGTTCGAAACATATCCATTAAACACAGAATTCGATTTCCAGCATAAAATTCGTAAAAGAAAATTCTCACTCCGGTTTGGATGCCTGATCTAAGAAAATTTCCTAGTAACCATTTAACATTTTATAATCGACATAACTGAATAGAAACTTAATAAATAAACTAGACTAATCGATGCATACTAGGTTTTAAATTAACTAGTTCAAATATAGAATAAAACATTCTACTGTAAATTTAAAACATAGATTAAGAACCTGGCACCACTGCTGGGAAAACAAAAGTGGAAAAGTTGTTCCTCCCAACCAACTCCCATAGAAACCAAGTTACTTGCTCCAGAACCCTAGAGCTTGTTCGTTGAACCACAAGAGAAAAATCATTCAATGCGACATCTCTTGCATTCTCGTATTTAATCCCCGTCCAATGCTAGCCTCCTGCTCATGGACATACTAATATATAATATTTTTCCTAGGACTTGGCCATTTGTGATCCTCTTGTTCTTTAGCACTCAACTAGAAGTTGTGAACTGATTTTTGGAGATGATGCCTCCTACATCTTGAGTTGTCACTCAATGGATTTAACCACTTGTCTTTTCCTCTTGTGGGTTAGCAAATACTATTTCACAACTATTTCCACTTCTACCCCCTTCAACATATTTTATTAAATAATAAATAATTAATTACAAAATGTTTTATTTTTTACTTTCCATAAGAAATAATAAAAATAATAATTAAATAAAAATTATTAATTCAAAGAAATCCCAAGAGATAAGAACGTTAGTATTTACTTAATATATGGAAGGCGAAAAACCTTTTAGTATTTTCTTCTCAGATTTTGTCTTCTTCATTAGTTCTATGTCAACTACTTTAATATATGTCTCCCAAGTTATCTTTTGTGAATATGGGAGGTGCTGGTAAGCGGAATATTTGTAAACTTATCTTTTGTAAAAGGTTTGGTTTCGTGAGTGCTAGTAGATATGTCTTGGAAGATAAATATATTTATGTTAATATTGTAATTTTGTAAATATATTTATGATAGTATTGTAATTTTGTTTTTATTTATTTATTAATAATGAAGAATAATTTTTTTTAAATTTAATAAATAATGGATTACAAAATTAAATAACATATTTATTTATTAAATAATAAAATTAATTAAATAATGAAAAATTAAATAAAATTAATTAGAATTTTAAGAGAATCCATTTCCTTTTAAAATTATTTATTTAGGAAAATAAAAAAATAGAAGAATGAACCTAAAAAGCTTTCTTTGTATATACTAAATTTTCATGTTGTCAGTTCAGAAATTTTCAAACACTTTTTGAATCTCTAAATACGGAACAAACATTTGTGATATGAAAGCAAAATTGATGGTTGAATTCAAAATAACAATCCCAAAAAACCATGTGGTTGGACTTTCGTAAAGTTTGAGAATTTGGGGAGGTGGGTTTATTACAATATAAGTTTTAATTTGTAGTTAGTAAATATTAATAAGTTGAGTGTTATTATAAGTTATTATGGACTTGTTTTAGCTATATTTTAGTTAAATAAGTTATCAATTACACATTATCTAGGAGCTATACATGCATCAGTTATTTAAGTATTATCCATGTATCAACTACTAGTTATTCATTTAACAAATATTTTTTATATTTTTTTAAATAATTGTTTATTTTAATTTGGTAACTACTGCCATAAAATCAATTTGAATAGTACACTTGTCTCATCTTTATTTATAAATGAAAAAACAAGGATTAAATGGTTGGTTGAGAGATGGCCAGAGAAGGACACTTTGATTTTTTTATTTATTCCTCGTGTTCTTTTAGTTAAACTCATTCAACTTTGAGTTATCAATTTATCTTCTAATTATCTACATAAATTGTTGGTTATCTATTCATCAACTATGTATGAGTTATCTATACAGAGCTATTATAAGTAATAATTATGAAATCTCAAAATCTTTGGAACTTCTTCAAAAAAATCTTGAAATGCAACACTAATTATTTTTCAATTATTTAGCGATACTTTTTATTACATTGCCAATTTCATTTGAGATATTCGAGGCTGAAGTAATTTCCCTCCATCGTCTGAACCTATAAGAAATTTTATAATTCACGGCTGGTAAATTTATTCGAGCATTGATAGCTGAAAGCGCAGGCAAGCATTATTTAGTAATACATTTTGATGCCAGCTACAAAGGGGATGCAATACAGAATAATGCAAACGTTGAAAATTAATCAACCTTGCGCAGTACGACAATTGACCCTGATTTCTCCCATGGAGCCTGTAAGAGGACTGATGTTCCCCATCTTCACCATCGATTCTGCAAACTGTTTCAGAAAGAGCTCCTCATCTTCAGCGTAAGCTTTCACTGTTTCCATCGCCTTCCCTTGGCTCTTGGTGAACAATTCTCCATCGCTGTTCAACAGCCCCTGCCCACTCACCAAGTTCTTGAAGTAGTAGTTGTCAAATTTGGCTGGACTCACCAAATCCAGTGGGGACAAGTTATTATCTCCTCCCGATTTGGGACACTTGGATATGAGATCCGTATAGTAAGGTTTCTGCAGGGCGAAGTCGCGCTGCCCATTCCCACTTTGGTTGTAAAGCCTCTGCCTGAAATTTGCGCATCGAGATAGGCCGATGGTGTGGCCTCCTGCGTAATTAGCATTTGCATCAGTAGTTAGTAACTCCGCTGGATATTGAATGCTCCGAAACAAAATGAATATTGTACTGCAATTTTTGAGCTTCAATTATAATATACATACCTGAAAGGGTCACCAAGTCTACCTCATCCAGGCCCTGTAGTTTAAACTTTGTAATGAGAGTCTTGAGAGTTGAGTTGGGCACTGGGATATTGTTGTTGGACCCACTCAAACTTGCACTCCTTGAGTCTCTCCTCCCCAGTAAAACTTCCCATCCCAGACCTCCACTCTGATAGTATTCAATATCCATAACACATCACTAGCAATTATTATTACTTACTGGATTATAATCTTGAAACCAAATGCCAGCAGATATGGTTTTCGAAAGAATTGAATATTGAGTAGTAAAGAGAATAATGTATAATGTATTACCAGGACCACTGAATCACGAGCTGCAATCGCCAGAATATCTGCACAGGATACAGTTTTTGGGCACGCCTTCTCCAGTTCACTCTTTATCTCATCGATGACTTCAAATCCTCTGGCAGAGTTTTTGTTGGGATTCGATCTCTTCTCACTCAGAAAGCGCTTACTGTCATCCAGTAGCAAAGATGCGTCGCACCCCTGTCGTAGCACATTATACACATTTTATTATTAGGAATTCATGACTAGTCAATAAAGCTAGTAGCAATCTGGATGACGTAAATAATAAGTCAGATCACCTTGACAAAACAATCATGAAAATGAAGCCTGAGCAACGACGCCGCCATTCTAGCTTCCTTCATCACGGCCTTCTCTACCACTGATTTTACTATTTGGTCGGCCATGGGACATGACCTGCTATAAAACTGTGGAATCAATTTGTTGAAATGATCATGGTGATGGTGATTGTGATGAGGCCGAGGGTGAGGGTGAGGGTAATTATCAGGATAAGGATGAGATAATGAGAATGATCGTAAGAATGCCTGCAACGAACAAATAAACAAAAGAGCAATTAGAGTGAGGCGGGGCGAAATGGTGATGGCCATGATTCTTAGGAAATAACGAGTAATATTGAACTGTTACTCAAATCTATGAGAGGCTATGTGTGGACGTTTATTTATATCATCGCATGGCGAGCCATCCACCTCGTTATTGTTAGCTTTGATAAATTGTAGAATCATGGCTTTCTATAGAATAAGGCCGATCACGTACTACTATACAGCATGAAGCATGAAGGTGATAAGGCCAATCACGTACTATACTGTATATTATACAGGAGGAAGGTGATTGAATCGTATTTTTTATTATTAATAATAATAATCAAATTGATTTTTGAAACTTTCTTATTCATGGGAAAAAAAACCTTTCTCTTAAACCCTTCCTCTTAAGGAGTGAGCTAGCTCGGGAGCAATCCTCCCTAACTTTGCTGCTCCTCCGTCCAATGAGGGAGGATTGCTCCCGAGCTAGCTTACTCTCTCCTCTTAATGTAAAGATAGCCCCACTCATAACCCCACTCATGCGTTAGCGTGAGGGTTACACTAGAAAAGAACAAGCAGTCGAAAAGCGAAACAGGCCTCCTGGTTGACTCCAGACGGGTAAATTGTTACCCAGCGTTACTCCATCAAATTGTTGGAAAAATTACTTATCTGGTATAATTCAATTATTAATAGGCGGGTCTGGTTGGTGATTCTGAGGTATAAGTATGCATGGCTGGCCCAAGTAGCTATTATATACTCGTATATTTTAATCAAACCTGCACCTAGTTGTTTTCTCTCGAAGGTCAATAAATTGGGATTNGGATAAGTATGCATGGCTGGCCCAAGTAGCTATTATATACTCGTATATTTTAATCAAACCTGCACCTAGTTGTTTTCTCTCGAAGGTCAATAAATTGGGATTCCTATTATCTTACTCACAACTGTTTTCTTTGTTCACTTATTTAACAGCTAAAACCTACAAAAAGCCTACAAAGATATACAAACACTATCTCCTTTGAACATGTTACCTACTAAATTATTAAAGTTAACAGAAAGCAAATTTTCCCCTTAGTTACCCTTATTACTAAATAAATAAGAAAAATCGGAAGTTCGTGAGTCTCAGTCACTGAATTGATCGCTGAGCTTGCCTGCTGTGATTTTCCGTGAGCCCCATGCATTTAAAGGCTGAGCAGTAAATACCGTTGGATCCATGGGGTTTTTATGCCGGGTGCATAGAGCTCGTGTGATGGTCAGAGGTTGGTGATGGCGCGTACGGTAAAAGCTTGTCCCCGCCTGCAATCATGCATGAATACTTACCAAATCATCGCTCGGAAAAATGAATCCCATTGCTTCGAATGAGCCCAGACAAAACATAAGGTCATGCTTCATTTCAATATTTACTATCATTATCATACAGCTTTTGTGTACATAATATATCTGTATGTAGGTGGGTGGAAGTAAAACGGGCTAAATCGGACGTTAAACTCACTAAAGATTTAGCCTCTGGTGGTGACCACTTCTTAAAACAAATAATTTAAATTTCTTTCTAATTATTGCTAAGCCAGTTATCTAATAAGGTTGAAGATGATGTAACAGCTAAGTGTGACACCAAATTAGTGTATTTTAGTGATGATGTTACAGTCAACCAGATTAATCCAATTGTACAACACAGATTCATTTTATGGTGATTGTTTCTTGTTTATTTAAATGCATTTTGATTAAGATTTAAATAAGTTTTAAGTATTTTATGATGGTTGTTTCTTTCTATATTTAAATGCATTTTGATTAAGATTTAAATAAGTTTCACTTAAAAAGTGGTTAAAGAAATGGATAACCATTTGTTTTTGTTTTTTTATAGTTATTTTGTTTATTAAATAATATTTGATTTGCGCTTATATTAATTCTAACAATCTGGTATGAATAATGGATATAAAATTGTATATTTAAGCCGTTAGGCGTCCGGAGTACTTTGGAAAAACACTTTTCACCTTGTGTCCCTTCGACCAATGGCTACTGACCACATGTTTACACATTTTATTCTTCTTGGCGAGGCCGTGGTTCATTTCGGTGAAGAAGAAAAAGATTTAACTGCAACATCCAACAGGGATATCTGCACCATGAGTTATTCGGAAGGTGGCAGTGGTGGCCGAGGGAAGGCGAAGTCTACTAAGTTTGTTTCAAGGTCTTAGAAGGTTGGTCTGCAATTCTCGGTTGGAAGGATTGCCTGCTTCCTAAAAACGAGAAAATATGCGGAACGCATTAATGCAGGGGCTCCAGTTTATCTGGCTGCGGTTTTGGAATATCTAGCAGAAGAGGTGGGTAGGAACCCTAAATGTAGGCAATGGGAATTTTTTTTGGATTTAATGAGTTATTTATTTGCTTAGTTCTCCACTTTGTTGATGATGGGTGTGTTTTTTTAATCCAGTCATTTGTAGATTCATTTGGGTTTCTGCATTGTTTGCTAATTGAATTGAATCCCTAAAATGGAAAACCAAAGAGAAATTCAATATTGATGGTTCTGAATGCCCATTTTTGGCATTTTGTTTTCAAAGTTCTTGATACTTCTCTGAGGTACCTTGTTTGATTACTCCTTAGGGTGTGTGCAATAAGTTGAGGGACCTTTTAGATGCAATCCTACTTTTTGAAAACACGCTCATGATACATAAAAACACAATGCACTAATGTTATGTAATGCTTAGTTTGGTTAATCTTGAGCCTGACATGTCATATGACACGTAGGTCAGGCTAGGAAAAATGCCCACAGGTTTTATAGTTACAAAACGTGCATGCATTTTATAATTACAAAACACGTACAAGTTATGGAGAAGAAAAATGTGCACGTGTTATGGAGAAGCAAAACACGCACATGTTTTGGAGAAGGAAAACACACACATGTTTTAGAGAAGCAAAACATGCACGCGTTATGGAGAACCACAAAAAATGGTTTTAGTGTATGGCTAGGGAAATTAATAAAGACAATAGTTTGCATTATCAAGACCTAGGACCTATAGTAATATTTTAGCAGCATCAAGAACAACATCTCAAACAACCATGCCTAACTTCCCAAGAGCATAATTTTTCTTTGTGTTGTAATATGGACACCGTTAGGAGGTTTTAAGAACTAAGTATGGGTCATAGTCCCTTGACCATGCTTGAGGGAGGAAACCAAGAATTATGTCCTAAAGGTAGCTTTAATGATTGAGGTCCATGAACAAGGCATTGAACCCGCACATACAACCTCTGTATGTGATATTTTGCATCCAAGAGAGAGTATGCAGTGCATAAGAATTCTCTTAGCGCTAGAAACATATTCGTGGACATGGTTGAGGGAGAAAACCTACTCCTCATGCCCTAAAGGAATCCCATAGTCATATAGGACCAAGAACCATCACCTCTAACAAACACACATGAACTCTTAAGGGTATCCTCAACTTTTGCCATTGGGATATGGCCATGATTAGGATTTTTTTAGCATTAGATATGGAGGATAAGGTGTTAATCATGGCTGGTACATAAAGCTTTAATTTTAGGTTGTAAACCACCTTTTAGGGCTCAAGGTCCATGAACTACACCTTGAATCACCATGGATGACCTCCCATGTTGATAGTTTTGTTTTGAATGGGGATATGGGAACATTAGGGGTTTCTATGTACTATGTATGTGTCTTGGGACCTTAGACATAATAAGGGACGAAACCTAGGCCTTAGCCCATAGAAGATTCTTCTATCCATCTATGTACTATGTACTATCTATGTATGTTGATAGTTTTGTTTTGAATGGGGATATGGGAACATTAGGGGTTTCTATGTACTATGTATGTGTCTTAGGACCTTAGACATAATAAGGGAGGAAACCTAGGCCTTAGCCTGTAGCAGATTCTTCTATCCATCTAGAGCCAAGAATGATGTGCTGAACAACCTCAATAAATCCTTCCATGGTTTCATTTTCCTTGAAATGGGGATACTAGTTCCATTAGAACATTTTTAGTACTAAGTACAAATATTAGGCCCCTTCACATGGGTAGGGGGAAACACTTAGTCCTTAGGCCTTAAAGAAAATTGCTAACCATTTAGGGCCAAAATTGATGCCTCCAACCACCACACATGACATTGAAAGTGAATCATTTGAATCTGAATCGGGATATGAATGCCATCATCATTTGTTGAGCACTAGGTATGCATCTCAAGGGAATGGACATGGCAAGGGGAAGAAACTATGGCCTTAGGCCCTGACTAAAACTTCTAGGCATCTAGGGTTAGAAAGAATGCCTTAAAAAATCACACATGGCATGTCATATATATATTTGGACTATGAATATGGATGTTCTTAGAATTAGGTAGTTTTGAGCAGCATGTATGGGACCTCTAAGACATGATTGAGGGAATATGCTCGTTCCTTAGACCATAATGGAATATTTGAGGCACCCATATTAATGAACAATTACTTGAAGCACCATAGATGACCTCCTCAAGGTATGCTTGGTCTCCAAGAAAATATGCACATGCCTTTAAGAGGTTTTGAGCATTAGATATGGGTATTAAGGCCTCAACATGGTCAAGGGAGGAAATCCAAGACTCAATCCCTAAATAATATTTTTGGCAACTATGGATACACATGTGCCTTACTCACTATCCCTCTATGCCTTACTCACTGGCCCTCCCTCCCTTTGTATTTCCATCTCTCGCTATCTCTATGTGTATGTGTGTGTGTCTTTCCCCCTTCTCTCTCTCACAACCTCCCTCCCTCTCTCTCTCTCTATGTGTATGTGTGTGTCACTCCCTCACTCCCCATCTCTCAAAACCTCTCTCCACCTTATTTATACCTCCCTCACTATCCCTCCCTACATCACTCTCTCTCTATTTCTCCCCCTCCCCCCTCTCTCATTGTTTCTCACACCTACCCCTCTATCTCTCCCATAAAATATCTCTCTCTCTCTCAATATATGTGTGTGTGTGTGTCCCTCCCTCATCTCCCCTCTCTCATAACCTCTCTCCACCTTCACTATACCTCCCTCACTATCCCTCTCTCCACCTTCACTATACCTCCCTCACTATCCCTCTCTCCACCTTCACTATACCTCCCTCACTATCCCTCTCTCCACCACTCTCTCTCTATCACTCGCCCTCCCCCCTCTCTTTCTATCACTCACCACCCCCTCTACCTCTCTTTATCTCTTTTGTGTGTGTGTATCCCCTCCCCCCTTCTCTCTTTATATATCTATGTGTTTTTGTTTATGTCACTCCCTAACCCCCCTTCTCTCACAGTCTCTCTCAACATTCTATATACCTCCCTCATTATCCCTCCCTCCATATCACTCTCTATATCATTCACACCCATCCCTCTTTGTCGCTCACCCTGCCATCCCTCTCTCCCACACAATCTTTCTCACTCTCTCTTTCTCTCTCTGTGTGTGCATCCCTCCCTCACTTTCCATATCTCATAATCTCTCTCCTCCCTCTATATACCCCCCTCATTATCCTTCCCTCCATCACTCTCTCTCTATTTCTCACCCCTCTCCCTAGGTCTCTCACTCATCCCCCCCTCTCTCACATAATATTTGTGTGTGCATGTGTGTGTATGTGTCCCCCCTTCTCTCACATACTCCCTCTGTCTCTCCCTCTCTCTCCCTCCCTCTCGACCATCTATTTACCTCCCTCTATCAATATCTCCCTCCCTTCTCCCTTAATTACCAACCCTTTTTGCCATTATCTCTCTCTCTCTTTCTCTCTGAACTTGTATCTCTCCCTCCCTATCTCTTTTCACCCTCCCTCTCCATGTTTCTCTCTTTCAAAACCTCCCTATCTCTCCATCTCTCAACCCTCCACCCTCTCTCTTTGACACCATCTCTCCCTCTCTCTCTCTCTCTCTACATGTGTGAACCTGCCCCTTTATCTCCTTGTGTCTATTCCCCCATTGCCACTCACACACACACACACCTTCTATCACTCCCTCAATATCTCTTTTATTCACTCTATCTCCATCCCTCCCTCCTCCCTCTCTACCTTATTCTCTCTCACACTCTCTCCACATCTCTCTCTCCCTCTCTCTCTCTCTCTTCTATCCCTTCTCCTCAACCTCCTACCTCATTATGACCCCTATTCTCTGTTTTATTGCTTATCTTTCGCATCTCTTCAATTCCCCCCTCCTTCACCTCTCTCCTCCAACACATCCTATTCTTCCTCTAATACTCCATATCCACCTTTCCATTCACCAATCATCTCTCTCATCAAACCATCACCCACTTGCTCCCCTCCACCTTATCCCCCTTCATCACTCAAGTCTCGTGCACTGCTTCTAACCCTATACATATTCAACACCTCTTCTCCTCCTAATAATTCTCTCAATCCCCACTCCCCTTCAACCTTGTAACCCATAATGTTCTCATTCCATTCATCTTTCTCCACTTGAATTTACAACATCATCCTAGGACCTTGACCCTTCCCCACCCCCTCTCAACTATTAACCATCCCCACTTGAACTTCCAACATCTTTCTAAGCCCTTGACCCTTACCCACCCCCTCTCAACTATTAACCACCCCCACCTGAACTTCCAACATCCTCCTAGGCCCTTGACCCTTCCACACTCCCTCTAAACTATTATCCAGACATTTGATATATTACATATAGTGATAGATTTTTAGCTCTACAAAATGTGTGCGCGTTATAGAACTACATAACGCACGCATGTTTTGTAGTTCTCTAACGTGCACGTGTTTTGCAGTTCTATAACGTGTACGCATTTTCCAATTCTACAAGGGTGGGAGATGTAATTTGAATTTAAGCATGCCAATTCACTTGCTTGCATGTCACTAATAGTCCTATGTTTATGGTTTGGAGTTTGCTTCGGTAATACTAAAAATGTGCTATGGTATATGATAAACCATAACTAATTGGGCATTTCTTCCATTTTCTGAAGAAGTCGTGTTTACGCACTCATTACGGTATACTACACAAACATTTTTGACGAAATATTAAACATAAATAACATTTTTTTGCAGATTCTAAATATGTAATTTTTATTAAAAAATAATACATTTTCTTATTTTTTTCAATTTCTATTATGTCATAACTCCTTAACTCATAATACATGTTGTTAGTGTTTTTTCTATAACCTTTTCAATTCTTAATTGTATTAAAAAGAAACTATATGGTGCACTAGAAGACAGTGACTTCTACATTCTATAAAAAACCAATTTCATGGTTATTTCATTAATACCTTGAAAGGATGCACCCACAAAAGACGTACCAATTTCGCGGAATGATCACTTAGATAATTTACAAAAAAAAAATTACTAATTTTATTTTCAAAAAGTAGTGCTGCACTAGTGCTATATGTTCTCTACATGGCTGCAAAATTTTGTATCCTGAAAGCATCATTTAGGCCCTCAAAGGTTCCACCCACAAAAACATATACCTTATCATTTGCTTAAAAAATAAAAAGTAACTATTAGAAAAATGAAACTTGACATAGCTATAAAACGTTTCAATACATAAACCTTATATATTCAGAAACATGATTCAATTTCCTACATTTAATCTTATTAACTCAAACCAATATATTTTGTGTAAGTACCTCAAAAAATACAATTAAGTTGAGGGATGCATGATTTTTCAGTTTTCTATTGCATCTAACATGCCAAAAGTGACACTCATTAGCTTGCACTCATCCCTTAATCGCTGGATTTATAGGACTGAATTGATACCATGGAAAGACTATTTGTTATTTTCACCTTATAATATTTTGGGATGAAACCTCCTTATTATACGAAATCATTAGCTTTTTTTGTCTTTTTCCCCACTGGGATGTGCTATTACTCCTAGGCCCATCTTAGTGATTCGAAACCTTCCAAACATGGAGATTTGTTCTCCTAGCTTTTATTTTAATTATTATACTAAAGTTAAGAATGATAAAATCCTTAGGTAGTTGGGATTTTTTAATTATCTACTTTTGTTGTAAAATTGTAATACTTGGATTATTAGCTCTCCTTTGATTGTAAGGAGGAAAAATGAATTTCTCTTCACAGTGATTGATTGGATGGAACAGGTGCCTATGCACTTCTACATCTACTGCGAATGCTGAAAGCGAACGTTATTCCCTTTTCTAGGGTTTACCTTTGCACTTTTCATTCATTTTCACTTGTCAATTTTTTTCCCTTCCTTTTAGCCTGCCCCACACTTGCACTTGTATTTATTCATTTTATCTAGCTAGGTCGTTGATTTGTTCTCTTGATAACTCACAGACATTTTTACATTTGTTTTATATTATTTTATTTACAAACCCATGTGGGTTTATGAAGAAGGGCTAACTGCATCAGTGAAGTTTGTTTATCTCATCCACTAGGACAAAGCAGGCTAGCGAAATTTGCTTATCTCATCCACGACAATGAAGCAAGCTAGTGGAATTTGTTTTTTTCCCTGGTTATTACCCTCAATTGAGTATTCCAGTGAAAATGTGTTTCTAGCTTGCTCTCATCAAGACTAGCTGGGCCAGGTTGGTGAATTGTTTTGCCTCATTACGATTAACTAGGTTTGAGAAAATTTTACACCCGCCAGAATAAATCATGATGTATTTTAAAATGAGTTTTTGTTCCTTCCTTCATCTTGATTCGTTATTGTTTTTCATATTTGTTATTGTCTTCACCATGCCAAAGTGGGTGGTCGGTGAGAAAGGGTTTACTGCTTTGCCTCATCAGGAGTGAAAAGTTTGCCCCACCAAGATAAGTAATGATATGTTTGAAAATTGGTTTTTTTAAGTCATCATATGTTTGAATATTGGCTTTTGTTAAGTCATGGTATGTTTGGAAATGGTTTTTTGTCAAGTTATGATTGTTGTTACCCTCATTAAGATAAGGGTTGACTTATTTGTGCATTGTGGGTTTTGATTTTAATATTATCCAACTAGGTTTGATGAAAATGGGTTTTTGTTAAGTTCTAATTGTTATTACCCTCATCAAGATATGTAATGACCTGTTTGTGCATTGTGGGTTTTGTTATTAATATAATCCCACCAGATTGCTCGAAAATCGGTTTTGTTATTGTCTTCACTAAAACATGTGAATACATGTTTGTGTCGAATGATTTTTATAGAAGACATGTATGTGCATGATGAGTTTTTTCTTATTTCCACATCAAAACAATAACACGTTTCAGCCTTGTGAGTTCTATCATGTTATTGTCCCACCAAGATCAAGGATATTTTTTTTTATGGATTTGTAACATGCTTGTGCCTTATGAGTTCTAGTTATTGTCTCGTAAGTGATGACATGTTTACCCATTGTGGGTCACCACTTCTTCCATCGATCTATTATTTTCTAATCTTTGGTTATCAACTAATTTCATTTTATCTTACTTCAATCTGGGTGGGGTTCACCATCAAGGTTAACTGGGTCATGTGATGGTTTTTTTTCCACAAATTGATCTATTCTCTTTCGGTAGCCAGTCAACATTGACAAATTTGTTTTAGTTTTTATATTTATATCCTAGGTTGGGTTTGTCAACCAAGATATTGCAGGGTCTGTGATAATGGACTTTTATTATTGTGCCCACTTCATAATAGACACAACACCACCTCTTGATAAAAGGTAACTTCGATGGGGATGTCTTTGTATGCGATCTTATATATCTTTTAATATAAAAATATAGAAGTTTGTATTTGTAGTTTTTTAATATCATTTGCTTTTTTTTAGTTTTAAAACTATAACCATAAATCTATTATTTTTACGTTGACATGCATTTTCCCCCTAAGGTCTATCTTGATTCCACTGTAGCAATTGTCGTCCCTTCCGCCAATCATTCTCCCATGCGTATCCTCCTGCATTGCTCCTCGTTTGTTGATGCATGCCCTTAGGTTCTCCTGCATTCAAGCCAGACATAGAAACCTATTAGGGATTCACTTGCGTCTCATTCAAGGCATTAGAGAAGGCCTAGAAGGTTCTCAAAGCCTTGCGTCATTTCCCCTAATCTCCATTATTTTCACCCCTTCGCAAGGGATTTAATCCATGCAAGAGGGTTGGCATTTTGTTTTTTGCATTACCAAATTCTTTGCCTCTTGGCTGCACGCTTTCTGTATGTATAAGGTTTTTCTATCGTTAAGGGTTCTGTTGTGATGTGGTTCAGAGTTTGAGTCTAATACAAAATGAAATGGGGATCAATTACTATAATGTGTTGAAGGTGTGACACAATGCAATGGATGATGATATGAAGAATGCCTACAGAAAATTGGCTATGAAATGGAATCCATACAAGAATCCCAATAATAAGAAGGAGGTCGAGTCCAAGTTCAAGCAAATCTCCGAAGCGTACAAGGTTTGAAACCATGTCCTAAAAATCTAATTTTTTGTTTGTTTTGTCGTTCCACATTTCGATGTCCGTAACGTAGAGTTATTTTACAAGTCGGATTTGGTTGATGAGTGTCTTGATAAGTGATTTTAAGATCAAATCCCATGGTGTCACTGCCATTTAGTTGTTGTGGATGACTGTTTATTTACATTTCTGAGTATTAAATGCCATAGCTTATTTTTGTCCTCTTCCTACGTAACAAAACTGAAACTCTTATAACAAAGTATTAAAGGGAGATGCTAACAATCTAATCATTATTAATCGTTAAATTTTATCTTAGATAATAGCTGAAAATATCTTTATCGAATTTCAAGACTTCTATCCGGTAGCGTTTTCGTTGATGGCTCTATTCACTGATTTTGATTGTTTTTTCCATGCCATTCTTGTATTTTGACTCAAGGATATCTTTATGTTATATATTTGAAAATCCCTCATTAAACAAATCTTAAAAAATATACTCTACAAAATATGAATTATTGATAGGGGCGTAGGGATGGAAAATACCATGTAAATTTTCAGCATGTATCTCCTCAATGTTAGGCTATTCCAAAGAATCAAAATTTACAATTTTTTCACTAGATACATCACTACAAGTACATATATAAAGTCTTCACAATTTTTCCAACAATCCATGTCCATACTATGATACAAAATCTGAAAATTTGTGTCTTAAATTCCATGCCCTGGGATATAGTCATCTTCAAAAAAATGGGTAGACAAGATTTGTCATCTTATCATCATTTTGGGGTTTCTCTTCAATACTTATTCTATCAACATCATCATAATACATATCACCAGTTTAAAAAAAATGAGAGGGTTTATAGATTACCAAATCCTTGTCTTGATGTGGAGAAGAAATTAGTGTATCTTAGTGATGATGTTACAGTTAACCAGATTAATCCAATTGTACAACACAGATTCATTTTATGGTGGTTGTTTCTTGTTATATTTAAATGCATTTTGATTAAGATTTAAATAAGTTTCACTTAAAAGGTGGTTGAAGAAATGGATAACTATTTGTTTTTGTTTTTTCATAGTTATTTTGTTTATTAAATAATATTTGATTTGTGCTTATATTAATTCTAGCAATCTGGTATGAATAATGGATGTAAAATTGTAAATTTTAGCCGTCAAGTGTTATTTCTCCGGAGTGCTTTGGAAAAACACTTTTCACCTTCGTCGTCCCTTCGACCAATGGCTACTGACCACATGTTTACACATTTTATTCTTCATTGTGATCCCGTGGTTCATTTCGATGAAGAAGAAAAAGATTTAACTTCAACATCCAACAAGGATATCGGCACCATGAGTTATTCGGAAGGTGGCAGTGGTGGCCGAGGGAAGGAGAAGTCTACTAAGTTTGTTTCAAGGTTTTAGAAGGTTGGTCTGCAATTCTCGGTTGGAAGGATTGCCTGCTTCCTAAAGCCGGGAAAATATGTGGAACGCATTGGTGCAGGGGATCCGGTTTATCTGGCTGTGGTTTTGGAATATCTGGTAGTAGAGGTGAGTACGAACCCTAAATTAGGGTTCTGTTATTCTTTTCCCTGGTTGAAATGTAGACAATGGGATTTTTTTTGGGTTTAATGGGTTATTTATTTGCTTAGTTCTCCGCTTTGTTGATGATGGGTGTGTTTCTTTAATCAAGTCGTTTGTAGATTCATTTGTGTTTTTGCATTGTTTGCTAATTGACTTGAATTCCTAAAATGGGAAAACAAAGAGATTCAATATTGATGGTTTTGAACGCCCATTTTTGGCATTTTGTTTTCAAAGTTCCCGATAGGTGAATTTCTCTGAGGTAGCTTGTTTTATTACTCCTTAGGGTGTGTGCAATAAGTTGAGGGACCTTTTAGATGTACTCCAAATTTTTGGAAACACACTCATGATACATAAAAACACAACGCGCTCATGTTATGTAATGCTTAGTATGGTTAATCTTGAGCCTGACATGTCATACGACACGTAGGTCAGGATAGGAAAAATGCGCACGGGTTTTATAGTTACAAAAGGTGGATGCATTTTATAGTTACAAAACACGTATGAGTTATGGAGAAGCAAAACATGCACGCATTATGGAGAAGCAAAACACACACGCATTTTGGAGAAGGAAAACACGCACATGTTTTAGAGAAGAAAAACATGCATGCATTATGGAGAACCACAAAAAATGGTTTTAATGCATGGCTATGGAAATGAATAAAGACAATAGTTTGCATCATCAAGACCTAGGACCTATAGTAATATTTTAGCAGCATCAAGAACAACATCTCAAACAACCATGCCTAACCTCCCAAGAGCATAACTTTTCTTTCTGTTGTAATATGGACACCATTAAGAGGTTTTAAGAAATAAGTATGGGTCATAGTCCCTTGACCATGCTTGAGGGAGGAAACTGAAGAGTTATGTCCTAAAGGTAGCGTTTAAGGCTTGAGTTCCATGAACAAGGCATCAGACCCACACATATGACCTCTATATGTGATATTTTGCATCTAAGAGATAATATGCAGCGCATTAGAATTCTCTTAGCGCTAGAAACATATTCGTAGACATGGTTGAGGGAGAAAACCTAGTCCTTAGGCCCTAAATGAATCCTATAGACATATAGGACCAAGAACAACACCTCGAACAAACACACATGATCTCTTAAGGGTATCCTCAACCTTTAAGTTGGGATATGGCCATGATTAGGAAACTTTTAGCATTAGATATGGAGGATAAGGTGTTAATCATCGCTGGTACATAAAGCTTTAATTTTATGTTGTAAACCACCTTTTAGGGCTCAAGGTCCATGAACGACACCTTGAATCACCATAGATGACCTCCCATGTTGATAGTTTTTTTTTGAATGGGGATATGGGAACCATTACGGGTTTCTAGGTACTATGTATGTGTCTTGGGACCTTAGACATAATAAGGGAGGAAACCTAGGCCTTATCCCCTAGAAGATTCTTCTATCCCTCTAAAGCCAAGAATGATGTGTTGAACAACCTCAATAGATCCTTCCATGGTTTCATTTACCTTGAAATGGGGATACTAGTTCCATTAGAACATTTTTAGCACTAAGTACAGATATTAGGCCCCTTCACATGGGTAGGGGGGGGAAATTGGTCCTTAGGCCTTAAAGGAAATTGTTTACCATTTAGGGCCAAAATTGATGCCTCCAACCACCACATATGACATTCAAAGTGAATCATTTGAATCTGAATCGGGATATGCATGCCATCATCATTTGTTGAGCACTAGGTATGCATCTCAAGGCCATGGACATTGTAAGGGGAGGAAAATATTGCCTTAGGCCCTAACTAAAACTTCTAGGAATCTAGGGTTAGGAAGGATTCCTTAAAAAATCACACATGGCATCTCACATATATATTTGGACTATGAATATGGATGTTTGTAGAATTAAGTTTCTTTGACCAGCAGGTCTGGGACCTTTGAGGCATAATTGAGGGAACATGCTCGTTCCTTAGGCCATAATGGAATATTCGAGGCACCCATGTGAACAAACAATTCCTTGAAGGACCACATATGACCTACTCAAGGTATGCTTGGTCTCTAAGAAAATATGCACATGCCTTTAAGAGGTTTTGAGCATTAGATATGGGTATTAAGGCCTCAACATGGTCAAGGGAGGAAATCCAATAATCGATCCCTAAATAAAAATTTTTGCATCTATGGATACACGTGTGCATTACTCACTATCCCTCTATGCCTTACTCACTGGCCTTCCCTGCCTTTGTATTTCCATCTCTCATTATCTCTATGTGTATGTGTGTGTGTGTCTTTCCCCCTTCCCTCTCTCACAACCTAACCTCTCTCTCTCTCTCTCTCTATCTCTATGTGTATGTGTGTGTCACTCCCTCATTCCCCATCTCTCAAAACCTCTCTCCACCTTATTTATACCTCCCTCGCTATCCCTCCCTACATCACTCTCTCTCTATTGCTCCCCCTCCCCCCTCTCTCATTGTTTCTCACACCTCCCCCTCTATCTCTCCCATAAAATATCTCTCTCTCTCTCTCAATATGCGTGTGTGTGTGTGTGTGTCCCTCCCTCATTCCCCCTCTCTCATAACCTCTCTCCACCTTCACTATACCTCCCTCACTATCCCTGTCTCCACCACTCTCTCTCTATCACTCACCCTCCCCCCTCTCTTTCTATCACTCACCACCCCCTCTACCTCTCTTTATCTCTTTTGTGTGCATGTGTCCCCCCCCCTTATCTCTTTATATATATATGTGTGTGTGTTTGTGTCACTCCCTAACCCCCCTTCTCTCACAGTCTCTCTCCACATTCTATATACCTCCCTCATTATCCCTCCCTCCATATCACTCTCGATATCATTCACACCCATCCCTCTTTGTCGCTCACCCTGCCATCCCTCTCTCCCACACAATCTTTCTCGCTCTCTCTTTCTCTCTCTATGTGTGCATCCCTCCCTCACTTTCCATATCTCATAATCTCTCTCCACCCTCTATATACCCCCCTCATTATCCTTCCCTCCATCACTCTCTCTCTACTTCTCACCCCTCTCCCTAGGTCGCTCACCCATCCCCCCCTCTCTCACATAATATTTGTGTGTGCGTGTGTGTGTATCTAGGGTTAGGAAGGATGCCTTAAAAAATCACACATGGCATGTCATATATATATTTGGACTATGAATATGGATGTTCTTAGAATGAGGTAGTTTTGAGCAGCAGGTATGGGACCTCTGAGACATGATTGAGGGAATATGCTCGTTCCTTAGACCATAATGGAATATTTGAGGCACCCATATTAATGAACAATTACTTGAAGCACCACAGATGACCTGCTCAAGGCATGCTTGGTCTCCAATAAAATATGCACATGCCTTTAAGAGGTTTTGAGCATTAGATATGGGTATTAAGGCCTCAACATGGTCAAGGGAGGAAATCCAAGACTCGATCCCTAAATAATATTTTTGGCAACTATGGATACACATGTGCCTTACTCACTATCCCTCTATGCCTTACTCACTGGCCCTCCCCGCCTTTGTATTTCCATCTCTCATTATCTCTATGTGTATGTGTGTGTCACTCCCTCACTCCCCATCTCTCAAAACCTCTCTCCACCTTATTTATACCTCCCTCGCTATCCCTCCCTACATCACTCTCTCTCTATTGCTCGCCCCTCCCCTCTCTCTCATTGTTTCTCACACCTCCCCCTCTATCTCTCCCAAAAAATCTCTCTCTATATATATATATGTGTGTGTGTGTGTGTGTGTGTGTGTGTGTGTGTGTGTGTGTGTCCCTCCCTCATCCCTCCTCTCTCATAACCTCTCTCAACCTTCACTATACCTCCCTTACTATCCTTCTCTCCACCACTCTCTGTCTATCTCTCACCCTCCCCCCTCTCTTTCTATCACTCACCACCCCCTCTCCCTCTCTCTCTCTCTCTCTCTTGTATGTGTGTCCCCCCCTTTCTCTCGTTATATATCTATGTGTGTGTGCGTGTGTGTCACTCCCTCACCCCCCTTCTCTCATAGTCTCTCTCCACTTTCTATATACCTCCCTCACTATCCCTCCCTCCATATAACTCTCTATATCATTCACCCCCCTCCCTCTTTGTCGCTCACCCCTCCCTCCCTCTCTCCCACACAATTTCTCTCACTCTATGTCTATGTGTGTGTGTGCCTCCCTCCCTCACTTTCCATATCTCATAATTTCTCTCCACCTTCTCTATACCTCCCTCATTATCCTTCCCTCCGTAACTCTCTCTCTATTTCTCACCCCTCCCCCTCTCCCTATGTATCTCACCCATACCCCTCTCTCTCACATAATATTTGTGTGTGTGCATGCATGTGCGTTTCCCCCCTTCTCTCACAAATTCCCTCTATCTCTCCCTTTCTCTCCCCCTCCTTGTCCACCATCTATTTACCTCCCTCTATCACTATCTCCCTCCCTTCTCCCTTAATTACCAACCCTCTGTGCCATTATCACTCTTTCTCTTTCTCTCCCAACTTGTATCCCTCCCTCCCTATCTCTTTTCACCCTCCCTCTCCATGTTTCTCTCTTTCACAACCTCCCTCTCTCTCCATCTCTCAACCCTCCACCCTCTATCTTTGACCCCATCTCTCTCTCTCTCTCTCTCTCTCTCTCTCTCTCTCTCTCTCTCTCTCTCTCTCTCTCTCTCTCTCTCTCTCTCTCTCTCTCTCTCTCTCTCTCTCTCTCTCTCTCTCTCTCTCTCTCTCTCTCTCTCTCTCTCTCACCCCCCCCCCCCCTCCTCCCTCTCTACCTTATTCTCTCTCACACTCTCTCCACATCTCTCTCTCTCTCTCTCTCTCTCTCTCTCTCTCTCTCTCCGCCTCAAACCCCTACCTCATTATGACACATATTCTCTATTTTATCGCATATCTTTCACATCTCTTCAATTCCCCCCTCCTTCACCTCTATCCTCCAACACATCCTATTCCTCCTCTAATACTCCATATCCACCTTTCCATTCACCAATCTTCTCTCTCATCAAACCGTCACCCACTTCCTCTCGTCCACCTTATCCTCCTTCATCACTCAAGTCTCATGCACTACTTCTAACCCTATACATCTTCAACACCTGTTCTCCTTCTAATAATTCTCTCGATCCCCACTCCCCTTCAACCTTATAACCCATAGTGTTCCCATTCCATTCATCTTTCTCCACTTGAATTTACAACATCATCCTAATACCTTGGCCCTTCCCCACCCCCTCTCAACTATTAACCATCCCCACTTGAACTTCCAACATCTTCCTAAGCCCTTGACCCTTACCCACCCCCTCTCAACTATTAACCACCCCCACCTGAACTTCCAACATCCTCCTAGGCCCTTGACCCTTCCACACCCCCACTAAACTATTATCCATACATTTGATATATTACGTATAGTGCTATATTTTTAGCTCTACAAAACGTGTGTGTGTTATATAACTACATAATGCACGCATGTTTTGTAGTTCCATAACGTGCACGTGTTTTGTAGTTCTATAACGTGGACGCGTTTTCCAATTCTATGAGGGCGGGAGATGTAATTTGAATTTAAACATGCCAATTCACTTGATTGCATGTCACTAATAGTCCTATGTGTATGGTTTGGAGTTTGCTTCGGTAATACTAAACATGTGCTATGGTATATGATAAACCATAACTAATTGGGCATTTCTTCCATTTTATGAAGAAGTCATTGTTTACGCACTCGTTATAGTATGCTACACACAAACATTTTTGATGAAATCTTAAACATAAATAACATTTTTTCTAGATATTTTAAATATGTAATTTTTATTCAAAAATATTACATTTTCCTATTTTTTTCAATTTCTATTATGTCCTAACTCCTTAACTCAAAATATATGTTGTTACTGTTTTTTCCATAACCTTTTCAATTCTTAATTGTTTTAAAAATAAATTATATGGTGCAATAGAAGACATTGACCTCTACATTCTATAAAAAACCCATTTCATGGTTATTTCATTAATACCTTCAAAGGATGCACCCACAAAAGACATACCAATTTCGAGAAATGATCACTTAGATAGTTTTTAAAAAAAATTACTAATTTTATTTTCAAAAAATAGTGTTGCACTAGTGCTATATGTTCTCTACATGCCTGCAAATGTTTGTATCCCGAAAGCATCATTTAGGCCCTCAAAGGTTGCACCCACAAAAACATATACCTTATCATTTGCCTAAAAAATAAAAAGTGACTGTTAGAAAAATGAAACTTGACATAGCTATAAAACATTTCAATACATAAGCCTTATATATTCGGAAACGTAATTCAATTTCCTACATTTAATCTTATTAACTCAAAGCAATATTATTTGTGTAAGTATCCAAAAAAATGCAATTAATTTGAGGGATGCCTGGTTTTTCGGTTTTCTATTGCATCTAACTTGCCAAAAGTGACCCTCATTAGCTTGCACTCACCCCTTAATGGCTGGATTTATAGGAATGAATTGATGCCATCGAAAGACTATGTGTTATTTTCTCATGTAATATTTTGGGCTGAAACCTCCTTATTATACGAAATCTTTAGTGTTTTTAGGTCTTTTTCCCCATTGGGTTGCGCTATTACTCCTGGGCCCATCTTAGTGATTATAAACCTTCCAAACATGGAGATTTGTTGTCCCAGGTTTTATTTTTAATTATTATACTAAAGTTAAGAACGATAAAATCCTTAGGTAGTTGGGGTTTTTTAATTATCTACTTTTGTTGTAAAATTGTAATACTTGGATTATTAGCTCTCCTTTGATTGTAAGGAGGAAAAATGAAGTGCTCTTCACAGTGATTGATTGGATGGAATAGGTGCTATGCACTTCTACATCTACCGTGAATGCTGGAAGTGAACGTTATTCCCTTTTCTAGGGTTTACCTTTGCACTTTTCATTCATTTTCACTTGTCAATTTTTTCCCCTTCCTTTTAGCCTACTCCACACTTGCACTTGTATTTATTCATTTTATCTAGCTAGGTTGTTGATTCGTTCTCTTGATAACTCGCAAACATTTACATTTGTTTTATATTATTTTATTTACAAACCCATGTGGGTTTATGAAGAAGGGATAACTACATCAATGAAGTTTTTTTATCTCATCCACTGGGACAAAGCATGCCAATGAAATTTGTTTTTTACCATGGTTATTACCCTCAACTGAGTATGTCAGTGAAAATGTGTTTCTGGTTTGCTCTCATCAGGACTAGCTGGGACAGGTCGGTGAATTGTTTTGCCTTATTACGATTAACTGGGTTTGAGAAAATTTTACACCCACCAGAATAAGTCATGAAATAGTTTAAAATGAGTTTTCGTTCCTTCCTTCGTCTTGATACATTATTGTTTTTCATTTTTTTTATTGTCTTTCCATGCCCAAGTGGGTGGTCAGTGAAAAAGGGTTTATTGTTTTGCCTCATTAGGAGTGAAAAGTTTTCCCCACCAAGATAAGTAATGATATGTTTGAAAATTGGTTTTTTTAAGTCATGATATGTTTGAATATTGGCTTTTGTTAAGTCATGATATGTTTGGAAATGGTTTTTTGTCAAGTTATCATTGTTGTTATCCTCATTAAGATAAGGTTGACTTATTTGTGCATTGTGGGTTTTGATTTTAATATTATCTAACTGGGTTTGATGAAAATGGGTTTTTGTTAAGTTATGATTATTATTACCCTCATCAAGATATGTAATGACCTGTTTGTGCATTGTGGGTTTTGTTATTAATATAATTCCACCAGATTGCTTGAAAATCGCTTTTGTTATTGTCTTCACAAAAATATGTGAATACATGTTTGTGTCGAATGATTTTTATAGAAGATATGTATGTGCCTGATGAGTTTTTTCTTATTTCCATATCAAAACAATAACATGTTTCAGCCTTGTGAGTTCTATCTTGTTATTCTCCCACCAAGATCAGTGATGTATTTTCTTTATGGATTTGTAACATGCTTGTGCCTTGTGAGTTCTTGTTATTCTCTCATAAGTGATGACCTGTTTACCCATTATGGGTCACCACTTTTTCCA
This sequence comes from Pseudotsuga menziesii, assembly GCA_001517045.1. Lineage (NCBI taxonomy): Eukaryota > Viridiplantae > Streptophyta > Pinopsida > Pinales > Pinaceae > Pseudotsuga > Pseudotsuga menziesii. The sequence goes on from LPNX011157371.1 coordinate 234,131, forward strand.
TCGATATATTATTTTCTAATCTTTGGTTATCAACTAATTTCATTTTATCTTACTTCAATCTGGGTGGGGTTCACCATAAAGGTTAACTAGATCATGTGATGGTTTTTTTTCCACAAATTGATCTATCCTTTTTTGGCAGCCAGTCAACATTGACAAATTTGTTTTCGTTTTTATATTTATATCCTGGGTTGGGTTTGTCAACCAAGAGATTGCAGGGTCTGTGATAATGGGATTTTATTATTGTGTCCACTTCGTAATAGACACAACAACACTTCTTGATAAAAGGTAACTTGGGTGGGGATGTCTTTGTATGCGATCTTATGTATCTTTTAATATAAAAATATAGAAGTTTGTATTTGTAGTTTTTTAATATGATTTGTTTTAGTTTTAGTTTTAAAATTATAACCATAATTCTGTTATTTTTACGTCGACGGGTGTTTTTTCCCTAAGGTCTATCTTGATTCCACTATAGCAATCATCATCCCCTCCACCAATCATCCTCCCATGCATATCCTCTTGCATTGCTCCTTGTTTATTGATGCATTCCCTTAGGTTCTCATGCATTCAATCCAGACATGGACATCTATTAGGGCTTCACTTGCGTCTCATTCAAGGCATTGGAGCAGGCCTAGAAGGTTCTCAAAGCCTTGTGTCATTTCCCCTAATCTCCCTTATCTTCACCCCTTTGCAAAGGATTTAATCCTTGCAAGAGGGTTGGCATTTGTTTTGTGCATTACCAAATTCTTTGCCTCTAGGCTGTGCTTTCTGTATGTATAAGTTTTTCCTATCGCTAAGGGTTCTGTTGTGAGGTGGTTCAGAGTTTGAGTCTGATATGGAACGAAATGGGGATTGATTACTATAATGTTTTGAAGGTGTGACACAATGTGATGGATGATGATCTAAAGAAGGCCTACAGAAAATTCGCTATGAAATGGCATTATAGAAGAATCCCAATAATAAGAAGGAGGTTAAGGTCAAGTTCAAGCAAATCTATGAAGCGTACGAGGTTTGAAACCATGTCCTGAAACTCTTTTTTTTGTTTCTTTTGTCGTTCCACATTTCGATGTCCATAATGTAGAGCTCTTTGCCAAGTCGGATTTGGTCGATGAGTGTCTTGATAAGTGATTTTAAGATTGAATCCCACGGTGTCACTATCATTTAGTTGTTTTGGATGGATGTTTATTTACATTTCTAAGTATCAAATGCCATAGCTTATTTTTGTCCTATTCCTACGTAACAAAACTGAAACTCCTATAACAAAGTATTAAATGGAGACGTTAATAATATCATCATTATTAACAGTTAAATTTTATCTTAGATAATAACTGAAAATCTCTTTATCGAATTTCAAGACTTCTATCCGGTAGCGTTGTCGTTGATGGCTCTATTCACTTATTTTGATTGTTTTTTCCATGCCATTCCTCTATTTTGACTGAAGGATATGTTTATTTTATATATTTGAAAATCCCTCATTAAACAAATCTTAAAAAATATACTCTACAAAATATGAATTATTGATAGGGGCGTAGGGATGGAAAAGACGATGCAAATTTTCAGCATGTATCTCCTCAATCTTAGGCTATTCCAAAGAATCAAAATTTACAATTTTTTCACTAGATACATCACTGCAAGTACATATATAAGTTCTTCACAATTTTTCCAACAATCCATGTCCATACTATGATACAAAATCTGAAAATTTGTGTCTTAAATTCCATGCCCTGGGATATCGTCATCTTCAAAAAAATGGGTAGACGAGATTTGTCATCTTATCATCATTTTGGGGTTTCTCTTCCACACTTATCCTATCAGCATCATCATAATACATATCACCATTTTCAAAAATCTAAGAGGGTTTATAGATTACCAAATCCTTGTCTTGATGTGGAGAAGAAACAGATACTTCAATGCTTTCCTCAACACACTCTTGGTCTTCAATGGAAACAATAGGTTCTTCATCCTATACTTAAGGAGTTTTTACATCAATATGTGCTTTCTCTTCAATAGAAACATGAGACGCCTCTTGTTCATCAACAATTTCCTCATTAATTCTCTTGATATATTCAGCATTGGGAATCCATTCCTCATGATGATTAGGGCTCCATTTACTGTAAAATGTCTCAATAAATGCAAATTAAATGTTTGAGAAATAGATTTCTGTAACATAGAATTCAAAGGAAGACTTAATGTTATGTTTCAGATCTGTATTGGGTTGCAATTGCTAATATTAAATGGGTTCAATTGCTCTAGCATGTTATTTGTTTCCCAATTTTGTAGGATCCCCTACAATAGCATCATCACCCCCCTCAAGCAACAAGGGTTTAGGAGTCTCTACAAGCCTACAAAAATATCCAAGGTTATTCTCCAAGTAATATGTATGGCATAACATTCCAACTTAAAAGAAAAAAATTTATTCTCAAATTTACACTACTACATTTCGATCCAAAATCCGACGGTTACTTCCGACGGCACGTGGATTTTTTCTTTTAAACCTACCAAAAATCACAAAGATATTTTTTTTTTGTAAATGTGGCCACACACGTCGGTTAAGCGACGGATATTGTCATAACCGTCGCTTAACCGACGGCGCGTTGGTCAAAAAAGGTCATTCAAAAAACCAAAGAAAAAGCGAAAGTATTTTTTTTTGTAAATGTGGCCACACACGTCAGTTAAGCGATGGTTATTGTCATGACCATCGCTTAACCGATGGCTCGTTGGTCAAACAGGTCATTCAAAAAACCAAAGGCGCGTGGGAACCATCCATTTTCTCACTGGCTTGGCTTTGGTTTCTCAGAAGCAAGATTCGGAGAGAGTGGAGCAGAGTAGCTCCCAACAATCAGAATGACCTCACCTCGAGTTGCATTCTGTTACTCTTCTAACTTAGCGCTCTATAAAGTTTATTCCAATAGCAGCTTGGTTCATACTCTGCAAAATAAAATTTCACGGATCCCATGGATAGATTTCAGGGTTTTTGAAGTTTCTTGTATTGTATGGCTTCAATTGTTCCAATGGATTTGCGATTTTTATGGTTCTTGTTATATAATGGTAGAAGTGTCTCAGACTAAATGTTAAGTTAAGACTAGTTTATCAACATATTTAGTAATTGGAGCAAGTTAAATGTAGACAAGTTCATTTTTTTCAGGGCTTCCGGGACAAGGCCCGATTTTTTTTATTTTGAGATTCAGAAGATAAATGGGGCAAAATTATATGGTCATTGATGTACAAATCAGTAACCTCCTGGCGATTAGGTGTTGGAACGCTTCCGAAGACGACTGTATTTAATACAATGCACAATGCTTGCCATTCAGAGACCCCGAAACCCCCTTGCACATCGTGGGATCATCAAAACAGGAATGTTTTGCATAAATTCCATCAAAATGCATGCGGGCACTTCTCTGGCTATATACACAGTTAGTACAATCGTACTTAGCCTCTGGCTGTATTAACGGTTAAGTTCCATATGCCACTTATTCTCGCTTTGTAGGAAAGAAAGGAATTAATGCACCTGCTATATCGCTTCCTCAGCTCGTTAGTATGACCCTTGTTACAACTGTATAGAATCCTGTCCTTCTGGGCACGTTTAGCATGAGTTTTATATCCCCTTCTGGGCACATTCTAGGCAGAGCCTCAATTAAATCACTGGCGGTAGCAAAAATATAAGTTCATTTTGAGAGTTTTTCCACTGAGATAGAACAGTCTTTTGACTCTCCCAATTTGAAAACAGAGGCTCTATGAATAGGGGTTAAAAAGGGGGGGCAACAGATGCAGGACAGGTTTCAAACTCTCACACAGTGGTATCCCCTGACACACAGCTAATATATTTGTATTCAAACCCCAGCCCTGTCTATGCATACCAAAGCTAAATACATGGACTGCGTCTAAGAACTTGCTAAATACTAAGTGGATAGAGATCAAGAAGGCATTAAATACTTGGCACATGAAATTGAGCTTCAGGGTTGAGACTCTAGAGAGTCAGTAATTGTGTTCTAATTTAGAACAGGGGCGATCCCTCTTTTTCAGCCCCTTGGATCCTAAATCATCTTATGGCTATAGAACCCATTTCCAAACAGCCATTACAATGGCATGGGCAGTCAAGGTACATTTGCAGGATAGTCAAAAGATCAAAAGCAATCCCCAAAATTCAGAGATAAACTTGATACTTTGCTCAGCCAATTTAAGTAATTTATCCGTTCGTACCAACCACCCACCTTCCTCCCCCAAATAGACTTATGATTGTCCTCACCTCCAACCCCTGCTGGAAGATCTACTCCAACCAATTCATCATCAATCACTAGCTATCAACCGATTGATCATGAATCTAAGACAACAAATGAATTCTTTTGATAGCATCAACACTCACAGCTGCCTTTTCATTTATAAATTTTCAAACATCCGAGTCTGTTGTTCAAAATGCATCTCCATACGCCCCATAGCTGATGATGGCATCTTGGTATGGCTGTCATGCTTAGGCTGATCACACTTACAATAATACTTAACATAATCCTTCAACAACAATGCTTATGAAAACTGCTATTGAGATTGATGTAGATGACATTTATTTCTGACTACAAAGCCCAACAAGCCAAGCTTTCAAGTTGAAGTGAAGTACAGTACACGACAGTATTTGGAATTGAAGGTTTAACTGCCGATTTTGACCAATTCAACCCCCCTGATCTGTCAATTCCCTATTTTATCCACTACACCCTTGTGTGTCCATTGGATTGTGTTACAACTTACAACTTTCTGCAGTGATCTAGTTATTAGTTTCTCTGATTTGGAGTAGTAAGTTGTTCTGCAAGTAGTTGCTGCAGTGCAAGGTTATTGCCCACCATGGCCATTATAAGAGTGTGTGTGCTCTGTTTCAACCTTGATTTTCATTGAAAGTTAAAATTTATGAAATTAGAAAATATGTGAAGCACAATTATTTCTGTTTAATATCCTATCTTTTCCATGGGTGATGATTTGCTGTTAATTTCTTTGCAGTTTTATGATGTATTCTCTGGAACAGCTCTTGAATGTTAACACCAGCATTTTGTGGGCACTGACATGGGCTAGAAATCCACTGAAAAAGAAGTGGCTGAAGCATATCATTGCTCCGGCCATGGATTATTTGTCAATACTTTTGTCAATCCGAGGAGAAATCTTTATTTGAATGGAGTATTCCAAAAGATTCCAAAATATTCCAAAAGATTGAATTACTAAGTTGATACTAATTTTCAATTCGAATACTATTAAATGACATATTTTTTGTGTACCCATTTAGATTGGGTCCAGTTTGTGATCTTAGTCTGCAGGGAATTTGATTGGAGAATTAATTTTATGCATCTCAAAACTTTTACCTTATGTGTCGTGATGTGTTTTAACTTTTATCCTTTTTGGACCCTTAAATGCAATATAAATGAGAAAACCTGCATATTTGGTTTCTAACTGTTCATAGTTACAGTGTTGTGTATGACTATATATTTCCAAAATATGAATTTTGAAAATTTTACGTTATGAATTTTTTTTTGAGTTAAAGGGTCTGCTGATTAAGGGTCTAACTACTTTGGTTTGTAGTTGGAGGCCTCTTTATGCCTATAGTCTTTGATTAATTCCATTGATCGTCTCTGTCATTTAGCTACTCTTTGGTTTGCCCTCCTTACCTTCTTACATCGAAAGAGGAGATTAATGGTGCAATTGTGGAAAATATCTATTGACCTAAGCTAGTCTTTCATGTGGTTGGGAGATAAAGTACATAGCGGTTGGTCAATATCTAGTTTACTTTCCCTGCAAAATATGTTCTCTCTTTAAATTGATACATCATATTTCTAAAATTAAAGACCCAAGTG
>LPNX011157371.1:250139-279051 GCA_001517045.1 Pseudotsuga menziesii
GAGTACTCCTTGGATGCGGAATCAAATTCCGCATCCAACAAGCTCTCCTGATCGAAATTTGAGTAAAAACACAGGGAGATATGTCGAAAATACAAACACAAAAAGTAGTTTTTTTTCTTTCTTCCTCCAAAATTAATCAATATTATTTTATTATTTTAACTATTATTTTATTATTTTCCTTAGGAGGCCCATTTTAGACCCCAAAATTCCTCTAATGTTTTAAATTTCGGCTTTACCTTAAATTAAGTAAACTTTTTAAAAACAATTTTACATTTATGACAGAGAAAATATTAAACTCCTTGTCTTAGTCATAACTATACTGCTTTCTGCCCCTTGCTGAGCCATAACCTTACCTTGAACTGATAAAGGCTAGATGTAATCTTTTTGGGGCTTTTACATATAAAATGCAATTCCTTACATATCTTTGTTTTCTTGGAAGTGAGCCATTTGAGTGTCTCTTAAACATTTAGTTTAATCGTGCTTTATGAAAGAATTATTATTAAATTAAATATAATTACATGTACACATTTATTTGTACATCTGAAAAACAATTGAATTAAAGTACTTAAGTTTTTTATATTTTTCTAGCATACATTTACTAGAAAATGTAGTGCTGCCATTACATTTAGGGTTTCAGTATCTATTTTTAAATTATGCATTAACTTAAATTAATTACAGTTTTACAAAATAGAGTTGGTCTTAGATCGTTCTTGTGATTAGTTTTCATGTAATACTAATATGAAAGCCCTTTATTGATCTAATTTAGATATTTCAAGTAAATAATTAAAACATAAGTATGAAGTAGATCAATTAAAGCATAGGTATATACATGTTGGAAACAACTTTTACTTATGCAAGTATACTTTCATAATGCACATATAGGTTAATCTTGCAAAAATATTTTATTTATTTATCTTGTACTTCTATTATGCAAGTCCTTCGTATTTAGTTACATAAACCTAACCCTTAGGTGCATTAGCAACGACCAATGGATCACATCATCAGTTTGGATCTTCTCCTTATACAGTGATGGAGCGAAATGGAAAGCTAGATATGGAGGGTTAGAGGAGGAATAGAATGTGTTGGAGGAGAAATGCATGAGGGGTAAATTGAAGAGAGGAGAATGAGACTCGATGAAAAAAGAATGAGGGTCGTAATGAGGTAGGGGTTTGAGGAGAAGGGATACGTCGATAAGGTCCAAAGGATCTAAAAACTTCCTTATCATATCGTAGCTCTAACACACTTTAAGCATTTACTACCTACCTTTAAACGCTTACATTATATGTTTTTTTATCACATTATATAAAAAAAACCAATTGAATTTACCCTCTTTCCGTGACTTCTTACATTCTACTCTTTTTCCTGCTAAAATTTCAATTTACTTATGGCATGGTTGTATGTAAGTCCTGCAAATAGTGTGTGTGTGTGTGTGTGTGTGTGTGTGTGTGTGTGTGTGTATATATATATATATATAACAACATTGGTCATATACTTACACTTTTTTTCCCTCTTACTCTCAATGTTTCCCTCGCATAATGGAGCCACCCTTGACATAAAATGCGATATCTTCTCTGTTGGCTGGTTTTGTACATCTTCAGCCATTTTTGCAGGTTTTTTCACTCTAGCCAGTCAGACCAACAAAGGAAACTACTCCACACTTTCGAATGACTCTCTATGATGGTAACAACACACATCATACTTTTCTCCCAACTACCTTCAACTCCCTCCTATCATATGAAGAACTCTAATAAGGCTTTATCATCAATCTCTCTAAGTGCACTTGAACCGTCATTCATAATAAAATGTACACTTTTCTTGTCATTCTTTCAATCCCTCTTCTTATCTAGCTTAGGATGTGAATTTTTACCCACCACCCCTCGTCACAAATTAAACACATTTACTAATTCTTGCTTTTTTTTCTCTTACAGGACTATTACAGTACTCGATCTTGACCTGGTCCACCATAGACTTGACCTTATTGGGATCCATGTTCCTCTTGTACTACCAACCAGCTTTTGCCTTCCAATTGGTTCATCAACTAGCCAACCCATTCGCCTCACAGAAGAAAGTGATGTTCACTCATCCCAAACATCAACTACACCAATATCCATGCCAACTACTGTAATTCCATTCAAAGCACTCAATCCCAACTACAAAAAATGGTCCATCCAAGGTCACATACTTATGAAGAAAACCATCCATGAATACACCAACGAACAAGGCCCAGGGAAACTCTTTGGCTTTGACCTTCTTGACTGTTCTAGAGAATAAATCCATGTCTTTTTATTTAAAAACTTTGTTGACTCCTTCTATGCATGGGGTCTGAAATCTTTTTCATAACAACACATTATAATTTTGTGTGGGATCCAATCAATCTCACATCCAAAATGAACCACTGATGCATAATCAAATAATGACAAACCAACTTGCTCATAAATATTGGATCAAGATCATTATTTGACACTTAAGATGGATCTCATTTAACCCTAAGTGGGGCATCCCCTAAGAGATCTCAAATGCCACTTTGGGATTTATATTTGGCGTTGAGAGAATGAAGGATCTATGATGGATATGAGAGATCTCAAATGCCACTTTGGGATTCATAGTGAGCCCTGAAATAATGAAGGATCCATGATGAATATTGATCATGGAATTTTTTAATTCTCTCGTAGCCGACTATTAATCCTTGTTAATCATAAAAATACAGATTAGATTATATATATTTCTACACATATAAAAACATCGAAATTGGAGAGTCGGAATGTGACCTACCTCTGTTGCTTATGCTGGTGGATCAAATGTTTGTTGTGTTAGATGACTTAGTTTTCTTAGGGATTTGTTATTTCTTTATGGCCAATTCCAATATATCCTTAGCTTCACCCCGTAAAATGAAATTGTAGTGAAGAAGATAAGCACATGAAACCTTACTTGAAAAAACAAAGGAGTTCTACATTTAGAAAAGAATGTGTAATTAATATCTCTAGAAGCTCCCTAAACATGTATTTGCAAGTGTTCTACATTTGGGTTTGAGGAAGAGGAGATGAATATGGTAGTGGGTTTATATAGTACTTTCTAATGAATGTGACTGTGGTTTGACATTTGGGGAAATGACTCCCAATATTTGATTTGTTATACATATCTAGATTTAAGGTTTAATAGTTTTGTATTTTTTGAGCATGTGACACTACTTGAAATACTGATCATGGTGGATGGTTGCTATGTTGATGAGATTTGGGGTTGTATAATTGTGCTTTCTACCAAATACATCATTACTCATAACCTCCAATTCATCTTCTACTACCAAATCTAGTGAAGGTCGAGGCCTAGTCTTCTCCTTTGCCAAAAAGAGGGAAAGGGAACACAAGTGAAAATTTAAAGAGGGAAAGGGAATGAAAGTTAAAATTAAAAAAGGGAAAGGGGAATGAAAGTGGGAATGGAAACTACTAAAAATTAAAAATAGGAAAGATTAAAATTGGGGGGAAGAAAGAAAAACATAAGTAGGAAGAATTAGTTTTTGAATAAATTTTTGGAATGTTAAAATATTTTGTTTTCATATTTTACAATTTTTTTAGACAAATTTATTTGTAAAATATTATATAGTTTTTAATTTGGAAATACATTTAATTTCATTTACAATAAAGTTACTTTTAATTCAAATATTGTCTCAATATTGCTTAAATTTAACTCCAAAGTTAAAAAATAAAAATAAATATAGTAAAATATGATGTGTTTTTACATGTACCAACCCTTCTTTTAAGTTTTTTGTTTTCTTGTGGAGTCTATGTAAAAACCTAGTTTGTTATAGTATATTTATACATAATGCTTATTGATCTAGTCTAAATGAAGATTTATTCAACAAGGAAATCAAAATATTCTTAGAACAATATATTTTTGCTTTGGAGGTTAATGTTCATGCATGTGCCCAAGCCATCACACATGTCCTCTACAAGGAATAATTACATGTGAGCATGCCATGGTTTCTATTTTAAGATTTTTAACACCATGGATGGTCATTACGATCTAGTCCATGGTTTGAGGTTGACAACTATAGTCTAAGGCTATACAATTTTCTTTAGGGATCATGTGCCATGCATGATGTCCTAAAGCACCATATAGACACGAAATAGGGTGTATTTATCATATGAGCTATATGTCCTGTCCATTTCCAAGAATGAGCCACTATTGCTAATTCCTAGAATCCATTCCATGTAAAAGGAGTATGGTACTAATTTAATGGTTTTGAACTCTAGAGATGGCAGCTTTGATGGCCTAAGCCATTTTCCAACTTTAAAATATAGATTCTCACACCATAAAAATAATCCTATAACTCATGGGTTGTGCACAAGGCCTTACTACATTAGATAGTCCCCAGATAGGGAATCTTTGTTGTAAGCTTTGACTGGGATCTGTATCTTAGGTACAACCCTCTCATAAAAACTAAACTTCTTCTATTACCAATGTTTTCTTACTTGGATCAACCAATGCACTTTCCTTTGTTCTTCACTAGTACTTTATCTTGCATGGGCATGGATAATGGATTTATAATGATATAAAAAGTCAACCATAATAAATTTACATTCTCATTTTCTTGTCTCAAATTCACTTCCATTTGAGAAGGGAGGTTTTCATAAGAGTTATACATTATGATATTGCTATTGGAGTTTCACTTTGTTTGAGTTTATGAATACCCAACATCTTGAGTAGACTCTTGACCCATCATCAAGGGATCAAAATGAATATCACATCTTCATTTTGATCCCCTGGTGATGGGTGGAGCATCCGCTTGAAACATTGGGTATTCATAAACTCAAACAAAATGAAATTTCAAAATCAATGTTACAGCTCACTTCCATGTTAGCACCCCTTTGGCTTCCCATATTTGATCTTTTATTTTTCCCTACATGCACACTTATTTGTATTCCTATATGTACATTGTTCTATGCCTAACGGTTTCTTCTACATGCAAATGTTTGTTTTGCATATTCACACATGCATCTAATTTCGTGTTCACTTCATTACCTATCCTATAGGTTTCTTCAAACAAAAGTGCATCTACATATTATTGAATCAAACTCCTGTTGCAAAATATGTGTGTGCTTTCGTATACATTTCATCCTCTTCTTTATCCATCACAATGTTGCCTTGCACAATCTTTGTACCCGTACTCTAAAACCCATGTAACTTTTGAGTATCTAGTTTACATTTTTACTTCACCAAATATTATTGATTATGTTTCTCACATATTGTGAACCTTCTCTTCCAAAAACTCTCTATCCTTTGTTTCCAATTCCTTGGTACATGGTCCATATTATATGGTGTGCTAGTATCTCTCTTCTTCCACAACTCAATCTTTGTCATAATATAGAAATCACAAAATTCCTTCAAATTAAATATCAGTGACTTGTAATTCCTCTTTTAATTTTAGTACTTCATATGAAGACTATCCTCAAGTTCCCTCTTTATCCTACAAAATTCAATTTTCACCACATTCAACTAGTTATATGTTGGAGCTATCTAATCTTGTAGAAAACGTCTCTCTAGTTGTTAGAATTTGATAACACAAAATGTCGAAGTTCTCATTCATATTTTTTAGAATATGGGGATGTTCCTTATTGAGAAACACACCTAGGGGAATTGTTCCTCCATGCATTGATTTTATATAATTGTATAACTCCACTCATGCTTGAAATTATGATATTTGCAATGACCCTAAAGAGGTTGAGTATGCTACAAGATTTTCTTACTCTATAAATATTCCTAGTGATTGTCCATATATGATTCCAACTTTAACATTGAGGTTGGCATGACCTTCCTGAAGTAGTTCAATGTGAATTTCTAACTCATTATCCATTTTGTTCTTTGCATGAGAGCACATATTTACAAGAAATTACGGATAATAACTAGCAACTTCATGTGAAGTGATGGGGTTAACCTTGATGGACAACAATACAATAAGAATTGACTTCTGCATGGGGTCTAGGAGTGAGGATGAACAACCAATTAGAAGTTTTGTCTATATGCAAAATCCTACTATCGTTCAAGGATGTTCTTCATTGGTATTTTGACAATTGATCTTTAAAAAGCCTAGCTCATCAATTCCCATAACTAGGTATACCACTCTAATTCATGATTTAATTGCTATTTTCCATCACATTAAGTTATATAATATCCTAAAAGGTCTCAATTCTTAATTTGATCCACTTCGTTCATCCTTTCCTCATGTTTTTGATATGTTGCAATTTTGTCCTCCTTGTCCCCCCCACCCCTCATCTAATGCATTCTCTAGATAACATGGCAAGAAATTCAAAGAAGGGATGGATATTGTAAAAGTGGGGATCTTATCCCTTGAATTTAATGCTTTGAGGTATGAGTCACAACAAGGTTTATAAGGTGGCGGACATATGTCAAGTGGAATACTATGAGGTTGAGGAATTTCTAACCTTCAGGTTCCTTGCACACCCAACACACTTTCTTGTATTTAAAGTATATGGGGGTTTTATGACCTATGACATGGGTGCTTTCCTCATTTATGGGATTATTATAAGCTACCAAGGGCATGCCTTGAGTGAGACTTGTGGTAATTGTTTAGGAATTGGTGTTGAGATTTGTGGTTCTTTGCTCTCAAGTTATTCTAGAATGTTGTGTGGATGGAAAGGTGAAGGACTTATAGGTATTTTTAAATTTCCTCTTTCCTTCCTTTCTAGCTCATGTGTCAACCAAATGTGTGGGGAGTTATGCTTCTTCCTACGATGGTTGTGCTCTCCATCTTTAAAGTCAGTGGATTGGATTTTTGTGGTGGACTGTCAATTGAGTGCAAGGTATGTTATGTGCCTAGTTATCGACAATTCTGCTTAGTCTAAGGGGTTATATAGGGTCTTTTTTATTTTATATTTTGTCTATGTTAGCTCTATTTCATTTGATAGAGCTAGGCCATCTCAACTCGTTGAGTGGGGAATTCACTGGATATTGTTTCACATTACACATTTTCTTTATCATCCCCTTTAGTTATTGGGTGGTTGTAAGTTCATTTTTTTCCAACAATCTAGAAGGTGAAACTGAAAGAGAACTATTGACATGCTACATGATTTTATACCTTGTAGATCCATCTTTGATTTGGGAAATAAGGGGATGTAATTGTTGCTTTCACAAAGCTTAGACCATCAATGTGGAACCATTTTTTATTGTATGTCCAACTTGCGTTCTTGATGATTTTCCATCAATACGTTTCTATGTACCATGTGTTTGTCATCTCTAGAATCTATTTTATCAGTGTGTTGTACATGTTAGATATTGTATAAATAAATAAATAAAATAAACAGGAAATAGTAATCAATCACTTCAATGTAGAGCAGTTCAGTTATGGTATATATCATGAATCATTATCCCCAACAAAATGTCTAAATGACACATGTCATAGTAACATATCTTTCAATAGATGATTTCTCCATTTAGAGGAGGACGTAATGATACAAGGAACCTAAATGCAAATGAGTGGTTTAGTTTCTTAGACAACCATATCCCAGAATTTCATAGGGTAGGTTGCAATGTAAACTCAGTGAAATAAGTAGATATTATGAGGCCCATAGACAAAATTGGTGAATCTTTGGCATGGAGGGGAAGAATTACCTGGGTCTAGCATGGGTGGCTAAGATTAGAAGTGTTATTCTCATCTATGTTGAGCTTTTACTAAGTATATTGTTGTAACAACTTTGAGGCTTGTTGTTGGCATGAACTTACCCCCTAAGGAATCTTGGGTTTACCTTGCTTACCATATTGAAACATGAGGGACATTCCCCAAGGTTTAGGGAAGAATCAACCAAAAAATATCATGGTTTTGAACATAAATCCATGTATCTAGTTCTCTAAAAATATGTTGAAACATAACCTAAAATAGGTGTGCAAGGGTCTTTTGTTTCCTGTGGCTTGCATACAATTATGAAATAATTATGTTAAAATTTTTAAGATGAAATTGGAAGAGTGATTCATAGCATACCATTTCAATTGAATGGGGTCTGAAATCTTTGTCATAACAACACATTATAATTTTGTGTGGGATCTAATCAAGCTCATGACCAAAATGAACCAACTGGCGCATAATCAAATAATGACAAACCAACTTGCTCATAAATATTGGATAAGGATCATTATTTGACACTTAAGATGGATATCATTTAACCCTTAGTAGGGCAGCCCCTGGGAGATATCAAATGCCACTTTGGGATTCATAGTCGGTATTAAGAGAAAGAAGGATCCATGATGGATATCAGAGATCTCAAATCCCACTTTGGGATTCATAGTCGACCCCGAGAGAATGAAGGATCCATGATGAATATATATCATGGGATTTTTTAATTCTCTCGTATCCAACTATGAATCCTTGTTAATCTTAAAAATGCACACTAGATTCTATAGATTTTGACGCATATAAAAACAACAAAATTTGGAAAGTCGTAACGTGGCCTACCTCTGTTGCTTATGCTGGTGGCTCAAATTTTTGCTTTGTTAGATAACTTATTTTTTTGAGGGATTTATTCTTGCTTTATGACCAATTAAAATCTAGCCTTAGCTTCACCCTGTAAACTGAAATTATGAAGAAGATAATCACATGAAACCTTACTTGAAAAAATAGAGGAGTTCTACATTTAGCAAAGAATGTGGAATTAATATCTATAGAAGCTCCCTAAAAATGTATTTGCAAGTGTTCTACATTTGGGTTTGAGGAAGAGGAGATGAATATGGTAGTGGGTTTATATTGGACTTGCTAACGGATGTGACTGTGGTTTTACATTTGGGGAAATGACTCCCAATATTTGATTTCTTATACATATCTATATTTAAGGTTTGATAGTTTTGTATTTTTTGAGCATGTGACACTACTTTAAATACTGATCATGGTGGATGATTTTTATGTTGATGAGATTTGGGGTAGTATCATTGTTCCTGCTACCAAATCCATCATTATTCACAACCTCCCATTCATCTTCTAATACCAAATCTAGTGAAGGTCGAGGCCTAGTCTTCTCCTTTGCCAAAAAGAGGGAAAGGGAACGAAAGTGAAAATTAATAGAGGGAAAGGGAACCAAAGTGAAAATTAAAAGAGGAGAAGTGGAATGAAAGTGAGAAATGGAAACTACTAAAAAGTAAAAATATGAATGATTAAAATTGGGGGAAGGAAAGAACAACATAAGCATGACGAAATTAGTTTTTGAATAAATTTTTAGAATGTTAAAATATTTTTTTGCATACTTTACACTTTTTTAGACATTTTTATTTGTAAAATATTATATCATTTTTAATTTGGAATGACTCTTAATTTGATTTACAATAAAGTTATTTTTAATTCAAACATTGTCTCAATATTGCTTAAATTTAACTCCAAAGTTAAAAAATAAAAATAAATATAGTAAAATATGATGTGTTTTTACATGTACCAACCCTTCTTTTAAGTTTTTTGTTTTCTTGTGGAGGCTATGTAAAAAAACCAGTTTATTATATTATATTTGTACACAATGATTATTGATAGAGTCTAAACGAAGATTTATTCAAAAAAGAAATACATATATTCTTAGAACAATATATTTTCCTTTGGATCTTAATGGTCATGCATGCCCCCAAGCCATCACGCATATCCTCTACAAGGAATAATTACATGCGAGCATGCCATGGTTTCTATGTTAAGTTTTGTAACACCATGGATGGTCATTGTGAGCTAGTCCATGGTTTGAGGTTGACAACTATGGTCTAAGACTATACAATTTTCTTTAGGGATCATGGGCCATGCATGATGTCCTAAAGGACCATATAAACATGAAATAGGGTATATTTAGCATATGAGTTAGATGTCCAATCCATTTCCAAGATTGAACCACTAGGGATAATTCCTAGAATCCATTCCATGTAAAATGAGTATGGTGATAATTTCATGGTTTGGCACTCTAGAGATGGTTTTGATGGCCTAAGCCATTGTCTAACTTTAAAATATAGATTCGTACACCATAAAAATAATCCTATAACTCATGGGTTGTGCACAAGGCCTTACGACATTAGATAGTCTCCATATAGGGAATCTTTGTTGTAAGCTTTGACTGATATTTGTATCTTAGGTACAATCGTCTCATAAAACCTAACCTTCTTCTATTACCAATGTTTTCTTACTTGGATCAACCAATTCAATTTCCTTTGTTCTTCACTAGTACTTTATCATCCATGGGAATGAATATTGGATTTATAATGGTATAAAAAAGTCATTCATAATGACTTTACATTCTCATTTTCTTGTCTCAGACTGACTTCCATTTGAGAATCGAGGTTTTCATAAAGGTTAGACATTGTGACATTTCTATTGTAGTTTCACTTTGTCTGAATTTATGAATACCCAACATCTTGAGTAGACTCTCAACCCATCATCAAGGGATCAAAATGAATATTGCACCTTCAATTTGATCCCCTGGAGATGGATGGAGTGTCCACTTGAAACATTGGGTATTCATAAACTCAAACAAAATGAAATTCCAAAAGCAATGTTACAACTCACTTCCATGTTAGCACCCCTTTGGCTTCCCACATTTTATCTTTTATGTTCCTCTACATGCACAATTATTTGTATTCCTAAATGTACATTGTTCTATGCCTTTTGTTTCTTCTACATGCAAATGTTTGTTTTGCATATTCACGGAGCTTGCATCTAATTTTGTGTTCACTTTATTACCTATTCTATAGGTTTCTTCAAACAAAAGTGCATCTACATATTATTGAATCAAACTCCCCTTTCAACATATGTATGTTCTTCCATATACATTTCATCCTCTTCTTTATCCATCACAATGTTACCATGCACAACCTTTGTACCTGTACTCTAAAACCCATGTAACTTTTGAGTATCTAGTTTACATTTGTACTTCACCAAATATTATTGACTATGTTTCTCACATATTGTAAACCTTCTCTTTCAAAAATTATCTATCCTTGGCTGCCAATTACTTGGTACATGGTCCATCTTATATGGTGTACTAGCCTCTCTCTTCTTACTCAACTCAATCTTCGTCATAATCTAGATATCATAAAATTCCTTCAAATTAAATATCAGTGACTTGTAATTCCTCTTTCAATTTTAGTACTTCATTTGAATGCTATCCTCAAATTCCCTCTTTATCCTACATAATTCAATTTTCATCGCATTCAGCTAGTTATATGTTGGAGCTGTATAATCTTGTAGAAAACGTCTCTCTAGTTGTTAGAATTTGATAACACAAAATGTCAAATCTCTCATTGATATTTTTGACAATCTGGGTATGTTCCTTATTTATCAAAACCCCTAGCGGCATTGTTCCTCCATGCATTCATTTTATATCGTTGTATAACTCCACTGATGCTTGAAATTGTCATATTTGTAGTGACCTTAAAGAGGTTGAGTTTGCTACAAGATTTTCTTACTCTATCTACCTAGCTAGTGATTGTCCATATATGATTCCAGCTTTAACATTGAGGTTAGAATGACCCTCCTCAAGTAGTTCAATGTGAATTTCTAACTCATTATCCATTTCTTTCTTTGCATGAGAGCACATCTTTACCAAAAATTATTGATAATAACTAGCAACTTCATGTGAAATGATGGGGTTAAACTTGATGGACAACAAGACAATAACAATTGACTTTTTCATGTGGTATAGGAGTGAAAATGAACAACCAAGTATAAGTTTTGGCTATATGAAAAGCCCTTCTACTGTTCAAGGATACCCTTCATTGGTTTTTTGACATTTGATGTATAAAAACCCTAGCTCATCAATTCCCATAACTAGGTATACCACTCTAATTCATGATTTAATTTCCATTTTTCAGCACATTAAGTTATATCATATCCTAAAAGGTTTCATTTCTCAAGTTGATCCATTTTGTTCGTCCTTTCCTCATGTTTTTGATATGCTGTAACTTTGTCCTCCTTGTCCCCCCCCGTATGTGATGCATTTTCTAGCTAACATGGAAAGAACTTCATAGAAGGGATGGATATTTAAAAAGTGGGGATCTTATCCATTGAATTTAATGCTTGGAGGTATGATTCACAATAAGGTTTATAGGGTGGCGAACATATGTCATGTGGAATATTATGAGCTTGAGAAATTTCTAACCTTTAGGTGCCTTGCACACCCAATACACTTTCCTGGATTTAAAGGAGATGGGGGTTTTATGACCTATGACATGGGTTCTTTCTTAATTTATGGGATGATTATAGGCTACCAAGGGAATGTCTTGAGTGATACTTGTGGAAATTGTTTAGGAATTGTTGTTGAGATTTGTGGTGCTTTGCTCTCAAGTTATTCTAGAATGTTGTGGTGATGGAAAGGTGAAGGATTTCTAGGTAGTTTTAAATTATTTTTTTCCTTCATTTCTAGCTCAAGTATCAACCAAATGTGTGGGGATTTATGCTTATTCCTATTCTCATTGTACTCTCCATATTTAAAGTCATTGGATTGGCTTTTGTGGTGGATTGCCAATTGAGTGAAAGGGATGTTATGTGCCTAGTTATCAACCATTCTGATTAGGATAAGGGGTTATATAGGGTGATTTTTGTGGTATATTTTGTCTCTGTTGGCTCTATTTCATTTCATAGAGCTAGGCCATCTCAACTCATTGAGTGGGGAATTCACTGGACATTATTTCACATTACACATTTTCTTTATCATGTCTGTTGGTATGATCAGTTTTTGTATTGAACAAACAATAGATTTGGGTAATCAAATTATGTACAATGACTTGCAAGTTCATATGATATTTTGCAATATTGCTTTACTAAAGTAATTGAAAATATTGGAAATGGTTTAAAAAATTCAATCCATTAATATATCTACTTTGTATTGTAATTTTATGTTTGAATATCGAGTGTTGCTCCATATGTGCTTTGTACAAGTTTTCGTTGTTTCAAATTATTTTGATTGTTGTTTCCCATTTGATAGTCTATTGGTTATTGTTTTTTAATCTTGTTTTGCAGTGGTTTTTACCTTCTGAAAAATATTTTTTAGTTTTAATAGCATTTCAGTAAACTACTTATTTTAGATTGTAAGACAATTGTTTATTCGTTATAGGTAGTAGACTTTGTGTGTATGAAGTATTTTTTATGTTGTGAACTAAGTGGATATTTATCATAAGTAAAAATAAAAATGCACATCAAAATTATGGATAAAATTAAGGGATCATTTTCATATTAATATTGAGAATTAACACATAATGATAAAGACTTAATTGTTGCAGTCTAAAATCATTAATTTTTATAAAAACTATAGTGGCAACCACTTGGTGTCATCAAAAGAATTAAACTATTTATAGTGACATACATTTTTTGGATCATCACCAAAATCATCACAAAATAAGTATTGGTGAGGACCCTTCAAGGATCACCACCAAAAGTGTCACCAAAAGAATGATTAGCAACATGATTTTAACAACCCTTACCATAGGTGTCACCAAAGAGATAATTGGCAATAGAATTTTAATGAGCGTCACTAAAAGTGTTGTTGAAGAGGAATTTAGTGATGGGATTTAAATAATTGTCACCAAACGTACTCGTTGAGAAAAAATTTCATAGCCCATCACTGTAAGTGACTTTGGTGACGACCATTTAAGGTCCGTCACAAGCATGACTATCACCAAAAGGGATTCAATTGTAGAATTTAAAAAACTGTCACCAAAAGAAATTACGACGATGATTTTTCATAACCTATCAACATAAGTGACTTTGGAAACAACCGTTTAAGGTCTGTCATAGGAATGATCATGAATTTGGTGACAATATTTAAGGAATTGTCACCAAAAGCACTTATAGTGACATTTTTTCCATATCACGTCACCATAAGTGACTTTAGTGAAAACCGTTTAAGGTACGTCACAAGTACGACCACCACAAAAGGACCTTTTCTTGTAGTGAAAAAACCTTTACAAAGAGATTCCTCTTGTACAATAACACCCACATGCTCATTTTCAATAGGAAGTGAATGAACCTCCAATGTCTTGTTAAATTTGTTCAATTGATATGGAAAAACCAAAGATGTATTTTCTAAAACTATCCTCAAAATGCTATTCAAATCCACCAAAGGGACCAAAGGTTGATGTTGGATGATCTAAAAATCTTGAGTTACCAATTTAAACAATGAATCCTTAAAATTTGATAGCGAATGTTCTTCAGTGAAACAAGATCTTGTATTGACAATGCTTCTTGCATGAAAGTGATTTCATACTTAACTAAACTCCTTTACTTAAGGAATATTACTTTCTTAATCCATGCTTTTAAACATAATCCTAAGATTATTAAAAAGAGACTAAAGAGTAAATATCAAATCACATAAATGCACTAGGATTTGTTAACAGAGTTCACCCACTTCAAGTTACATCTCTACATTTGTTCCATATCAGTGCGAATACTCTTTATTAGTATAAAAAATGTTTAATAGTTTACATAGAAGGATAAATATCAACCTTTGATATCATCTTGGAGTTCTATGGTTCTGGAGCAGGTTTTTTTTGTTACCAATAGCTTAAAAAAAAAAATTGGGAACGTTGAAGTATAAACATATTTGGAATTTGGTGTAGCTAAAGGGGTCCTGCGAGCAATTTATGTTCAGGTGCTCATATCCATAAAAAGATACTAGAATCAAATTCCTTGCGAAATTCAAAAAAAAATTAACTATAAACTTGACCACCTTTTGAAATAGGCCTTGGGACTCCTCCTCTGGAACAAACTCCAAAATCACTCTGATCTGTTAAGCTCGTATAGCCTTGAAATTTGTGTGCACTATAAACTTACTATGACTTCATGCAGAGTTAGCCTCTATATTCATGCCAAAACTACTTTGGTCTATGTGAAAACCACCTCGGTTTCCATGCCTAATATACCTTGGAAAACGTGCAATACCTCCTCAGTATGCATGCCTATACTTTCCTTGGATTGAAAGTAGAATGCTGATGCAATTGCAACAAATTGGGTTGTTCCAAAATCCTACATTTAGTCTAGGATGTCATGTTTGTGATTACTGAAATTGCATAATTGCAAATTTTCAAGACATATTTTTGTAAAAGAAACGCTTGAAAAATGAGGCATTGTGGTTGTTCTTTATCCTATGTGGAACTCAGCCTCCAAAATCCTCACTCTAACCTTGAAATGCATGCCAAAGTGTGATTTATATGGATGTGTGCTACCTTGGCCTCCATCCAAATTGTATGCTACAACTTAAATACTATTATATACATTTCCCTTAACACACATATGATGAGACATAATGGTAAAGGAATTGTGTTTTGGTGGGAGTTCATGGATTCAAATCCCATGACCTCCATTCTATTGTTATATAGTTACAATATATTTAGAATCCATTTGAACTCCCCCCCATGGGGTCCTATTTTTCCGAACCAAAGCCAATTTGTAAAAATCGTAAGTGCCACATGGTACCTTTTGATTGGTCCACATGGTGACCTATCATTGGGCCACTTCATGCCCAATCATGTACCACATAATCTTGCAAGAATACCCACCACATTAACATGCCTCATGGCACCAGATTGTTCGATTAGGTGCCAATTCATCCATTTTTGTGTGACACATGGTAGCCTCTCATGCTACCACATCACCATGCTGACATTAGCATGATGTCATACTATACCACATCCATTGTATGGATGGAAACATGGAATAATGTGGGCCTACCACGTGGCTCCCTTGTTTTTCCCATTTCCCCCTATTTTTCCAAAACTTCAAACACCCATATCTCAACCATCTAGAGTATGTTTTAGTCAAAATGAACATCACCAATGGTACCCTTTTTTTCAACATTTGATATTTTGAGTTTTTGAGTAACCATGTATCCTCCTAGATAATTCCTCCACACTAAAATCCCTTTTAGAACCCAAAAGGTTCTTCAATTGGTATATAAGGATCCCTCTATCCGCTTTTCCATTCTCCACCACAACTGATATCCATATTGGAACTGTCCTATGTCTTGGATTTCCATCTTGGGATCGGTCTCCGTCTTGAATTTCCATCTTGGATTTCTATCTTCACTCTCCATATTGGGTTTCCATATTGAATTCATCATCTTGTATTCCCATCTTATATCTCCATCTTATACATCCATCTTAGATTCAATCTCCATTTTGTAAATCTATCTCAGATATGATCAATCTAATGCTTGTCATTCCTCTCCCATCTTGGAATGATGTATTTGTTGGAGTTTCTAAATGAACTTATTGTCCATTTCCTACACTCACTTCCCTAAAAACAAAAATCAAACATATTTTTACAATATTTGCAATGTTTAACTTACTTATTTACAAGGCATATACATATTACATAAACATGACTTTTAGAAAACATATTGAGTTCTTCGTAGCATAAAGCATACATTTTACATGGAATTATAATAATAACTACATATGCTTATTTCACCCTTATAATAAGTATTCGGCCATCTCACTTTATACAAAGAAGGCATTTTCATCATATTTTTAACAATAGAAAATGAAAGGATTACATGTGTATGTTATTTATCTATTTCCGCATAATAAACTTAACAGCTTCATTTTAGGATGCTTCCCTAAAATGATGACTATGATTGTTCCATTTTAGGCTTCCTCCCCAAGATGATAACCATAATTGTTACATTTCAAGTTTCTTCCCCCAAAATGAAAACTTTGTTGGATATGGATCCTTTATGGATTAGGGTTTCTTCTTCTTCTATAAGAAGCCTTGCAACTATTTGACTCAAAATCTACATCCAATACCACTCATACAACAATGAGGGAATTTTTTTTGGTTCATGTTCTTAAATTGCACTCCTTACTTGTCATTCTCCTTATTTTGGTTTGGAAAATGACCTTTCCCTCTTACCTCCTTCTTGGATGGCATAATCATCCCTGCAAGGATTGTCTCCAAAATTTTTCCATTCAATGGCTACCAAATCCATAGAAAACACATGGATATATATTCCAAAAATATGGTGATACTTGTCCTCTCTCTTCATAATCAAAAGAAACATGGGAGTACTTGCCAAACATTTTAGGAATTACCATTGTACCATCTTTCTGAGGAGATATTATATTCGTTCCTACTTTGGAATGTTCATCCATTTCTGGAGATGACGATGTTGAGGGTCAAGAAAGTCCTGAAGGTTCACCAACTTCACCTCCTCCTTTAGCATGTACTAAATATTCAACTTTCGTAGCATTTCACACTCTCAGTTATAAGTCTTCCACCATATCCTTCATCTTGAGGGTTGTGGAAATAACCTCCTCAAGGCCCATGTGAGGATATCCTCCTCTACTTCCCATGGATTCCATATTAAGTTGAACTTCTGGATTTAAATTAGCAAGTTTGTATTCCCCTCACTTTAGCTTAGCTTTTGTAAGCATCCATCTGCCAACCTCGCTCTAATTCCACTTGATCTAAAAATATTTAGTTACCAATTAAAAAATGAATATTTAAATGAGAACTAATCTTCTTAAGTTAAACAAGATCTTGTATTGGGAGTGCTTCTTGCATGAAAGTGATTTCTTACTTAGCTAAAATTCTTTACTCAAGGAAGATTACTTGCTTAATCCATTTTTTTGAATAGAATGATGAGTTGATTAAAAAGACACTAAAGAGCAAATATCAAATACATTTGTTAACGAAGTTAACCCACTTCGGGCTATATCTCTCAGTCTGCTCCCTATTAATGGGGCCACTCTTTATTAGTCTAAAAAATGCTTAACAATGTACAAAGAAGGATACATATCGACCTCTGATATCGCCTTGGAGTTCTATTGTTCTGGAGCAAAAACAAGATTTACCAGCAGCTTTAGCACACAATTCAAGAACTATGAAGTATAAAAATGGCTAGACTTTGGTTTAGATAAAGGGGTCATGTGAGCACAATTTTTTTGTTTGGGTGCTCAGATGTAGAAATTGATACCAGAATTAAAACCCTTACGAATTATGAAACATTTAACTATAAAATCGATCACCTTTTAAATTGTGCCTTGGGAATCCCCCTCTAGCATACATTCCAAATTCACTCTGATATGTATAGCCAGTACAAACTCAAATCGTGTGAACTCTGTAAACTATCTTGGGATGCATGTAAACTTAGCCTTGAGATAAGTGCCAAAACCACCTTGGCATGTGTGAAAATTTCCTTGGTTTCCATGCCCAAACTACCTTAGAGAAAGTTCAATATACCACCTTGGTATGTGTGCCTAGACTTTCCTCAGACTACGTGTAGAACTCGGTCTCCAAACTCCTCACTTCGACCAAGAAATATGTATCAAGGCATGGGTTTCCCCAACCTCCCTCCAAACTTCATGCTACAACTTAAATAATATTATATCCATTTTCTTTAACAAACATATGACATGGTATAAAGGTAAATGAATAGTGTTTTGGTGAGAAGTTATGTGCTCGAATCCCATAACCTTCATTTTATTGTTATGTAGTTACAATATGTTTGAACTACCCCCCCCCTCCACATGGGGGCCTAATTTTTCGAACCCCGACCAACTTAGACAAACGGTTAGTGCCACGTGGAACCTTCTAATTGTTCCATGTGGAAACCTATCATTGGGCTACTTCACGTTTAGTTACCTTCCATGTCATCATGCCAATTGTACCTGCTACATCAACATGCGACATGGAACTTTATGATTGGTTTGACTAAGTTCCAACTCATCCATTTCTAAGTGACATGTGGTAGCCTCTCGTGCTACCACGTCACTATGCTAATGTCAAGATGATGTCATGTTGTGCCACACAAACTATAGGAATGGACACGTTGCATCTCGTGGGACTACCACTTGTAACCCTTGTTTTCCATTTACCTTGTTCTACCTAAACTTCAGAAGGCCATATATTGATCATCCAATGTTCGTTTGAGGAGAAAATGAATGTTGCCAGAAATCTCTTGTTAGGATCATCAAGATGGTACCCTTGTGTTCAAAATTTGAGACTTTGACTTTTTGAGTGATTCTGGATCCTCCTAGATCATTCGAGTAGGACTTGACCCCATGTTGTATACCCTTATATGCACCAACCTCTAAAAGCATTATCTCTTACTATGTAATCACTTTAGATTTCTCAAAGGAAAGGGCATCATAATTTCTTCTTCCAAAAATTTTCTAATAAAAGGTTAGGATCATTCTACAGTAATGTGAAATGCATGTACCGCTTTGAACAATGAAAATGAATGTTATGGTTTAATCAAGAATCCGTGAGTGAATTTCCCCCATAAACCTCAATATCCACATTCTTTACCAACCAATTCCTAGTGTCAATATCCACTAAAACCTCTACAATAGTATAACATACTAAGACTCCTATTGAATGAGTAATCAATCATAATAGTCTTTACCCAAAAAATTACCAAATTTTGTTACAAAATACACCATCTAGAATTCTAATGTAAATGTGGAGACTTCTATTAGAATGAATACCCTATTAGCCATTTCAATCTAAGGATTAAAGAGGTGTGAAGGTTTAAGTGAGAGGTAGACTAACCCTAAAAACCAAATCCCCTTCAATATTGTCTCAGCATCCTCCACAATGCAAAATGAAAAGTTAATTAGTCTTTTTTTCTGTAAAAATTAAAGGATGAGTTGTATCTAATAAGTAGGCTCCAATATCTATACAACCAATCAATACCCAGAAATACTCAATGTAAATTCTTAGAAAATGGGGTAAATTTTTTTTTTTTTTACTATATCAACAAGTCAATCATGTTAGTCTTTTGAGAGTGGATAATCACATTAATGTAAACGCTACTATAATTTGAATCTAAACAAACTGTAATTTAATTAAATTAAGTTCCACTAAGTAGCTGACAGTAGAGCTATACGAGTGACCATACTAGCACCAATAATAAGGGTAAGAACTTTATACATCAAATATAGAATCATACTTTATTGCAATTAAGGACTGTCAAACCACACTCACTCTACTATAAGTGAATCTTATTGAAGTTTAAGTTAGATATGGCCGGTTCATCAGTTGCTAGACTATCCCTTGATTGAGATAGAAATTACACATTACCCCTTTCATTTAGAGGTTGCTGACATTCCTCATAACAAGGTACCACTACATTGAGATCCATTTACCAAGGAAGTGACATGTAAGGGTTTTTGGTGAAATGGTCCAAAATATGTTCCAATAGTGAACCTTTCATAGAATGTAATAGAACTTAAACCTTAAAAACTAATGCATCAAAATAAATACAATATGATATTGTGAATCAATAGCTAATGCATATATTACAATGAATTTCACTTCTTTTAATATGATTACCCTCTAGGGAGTCTATTCCACTAATGAATGTGGCATAAACCACTTTACAAACTACAACATAAAGTAATGAAATGTCTTTATTACACACATAAGCTTTATCTTATAACAACAACAATAATGCAATTTTTTAAGGCTACAACTTACCAATACACCAATTTGATCATGCCCCTAATAATTTTTGGCTTTCATGGAGGGATCCTTGTTCCACAAATAAGTGGGTCACATACAACAATTTAGTATTTTGTTAGGTTGTGATCTAATTAAATTTACGTTATCATTTGTATATATCTGTCTAATTGAGAAATACATGTATAACAATCTTGCATCAAACATAAGTATACTCTTGAGTGAAAATGAAATGTCCAACTCAATCATCTTTGAGAGATGCTAGAATTTAGAATTTAGATCAAATATTTGAGAAACAATGTTTGGAGTCTTATTATCATTGAGGTTGATATGTAGGCTAAGAGTTGCAATTCTTAAAATAAATAATTATATTTACAATTATGTACTATGCATGCTATCTAATTTGGCATTGCAAAGAAAATTGACATATCCATAATAATACAAAAAACAATTTAACCTAAAAATCCTAATAAATATAATAAAGCATATTAAAATGATCATACCACTTGAATTAATAAGTAATAAATATTACTAATTATATTTATATAGTTATAAATATATTTATGTAAGTCTTAAAATACATCAAAATTGCTCAAATCTATTATTATACCTGCCTCAGCAGGTATATTGCAATCGATTGCAAGTCAACTTGGGTTGACTCACCTATTAGTTCAAAGGTACATAAAAATTAAAATGTTGTTTATATTGTTTAACTTTATAATTTTATAAATAATCATTTTTAATTATAATAAAAATGTATTTATTTGTGTTGTAATTGGCCAATCACAAATGATGTCAGCTTTGGAATTTGGTATCTGGTTTTCAGATGACAAGTGGCAACTATGACATCAAGATAAGTACAAGTGTGGGTGTTAATTGAATTTTAATTAAATTAAATTCAAACAATTTTAATGTTGGATTTGCAGAGGAACAATTTCCAGAGACACACTCTGAGCTTTGTGA
The DNA here is from genome assembly GCA_001517045.1 of Pseudotsuga menziesii. Lineage (NCBI taxonomy): Eukaryota > Viridiplantae > Streptophyta > Pinopsida > Pinales > Pinaceae > Pseudotsuga > Pseudotsuga menziesii. The sequence continues at coordinate 271,522 of LPNX011157371.1, forward strand.
ATGGATACTCACGGAATCTTGTGGACGAGAAGATGGTGAAACCTGTCAGTATTGATGATGAAAAGCCGAATTCCTTGCCTACAATTTCCTCTAGTGCTGTCTTTGGCGCAGTTCGATCCAGTATTGAATCTGACCATTCTGATGTAGAAGCTGCTTCGTTTAAAGAAGCAGACAAAGTTGTCACTGATAAAAGGCCCCGGAAGAGAGGAAGAAAGCCTGCAAATGGTAGAGAAGAGCCTCTGAATCATGTTGAAGCTGAGCGTCAGAGGCGCGAGAAACTGAATCAGAGATTCTATGCACTTTGTGCTGTGGTACCGAACATGTCAAAGATGGATAAAGCTTCATTGCTTGGGGATGTTGTGGCCTATATTAGTGAACTGCAAAGCAGAGTTCAAGACATTGAACTGGAGAAAAAGGAGCTTCAAGCTCAAATAGAAGCCACCAAGAAGGAATCCTCATCCTCTCACTCTGCTTTTTCTGGTACCAGTTTGGGATTCATCAAGGACCAGTCTAGTTCATCTCAAAAGCCTGATGTCAAACGATTTGGCACAAAGGAATGCTCTGCACTGGATTTGGAAGTTCGAATCCTCGGCCCAGAAGCCATGATCAGAATCCAGTCCGCTAAGAAGAATCATCCTGCAATCAGATTGATGACATCATTGGAAGAACTAGAGCTTGAAGTTCATCATGCTAGTGTTTCAACCGTTGATGAGTTGATGCTTCAAAATGTGATTATAAAGTTACCAAGTAGCTTATATACAGAGGAACAACTCAATGCCGTCCTCTTGAAGAAATTATCAGATCCAAAATTTAAGTAACTAGAGGATTGGCTACCTATTTTGACTCTGATATCACATAAATCTATGTAGATATTGTCATCAACAAGTTCCATAGTGTCCTATGATGACAAGAAAATAGTTCAATTTTCCTGTGGAAGAGCTGCCTCTAGAAGCTTCATCTCAATAGTAGTAAGAGTTGAAGAATTGAGTTTTCAAGCTTATTTCTCTTCTGAAGGATTCAGTGAATGGCATTTGCAGAAAGCAGCTTGACTATTGAGATTTGGAGACAGAAACTCTCTCCAATAGTAATCTGATGTCAAAAGTTCGATTTTCATTGTCAAATCCTGTTTTAGATGGGCTGGTCTGAACATGAAAAGAGATCTATAAGCATTTTCTTGCATTTGGCAGAGTACAATTCATTTAGGTAATGATTCCTTTTACAGATAGGTTCATGGACGTTATTGTCAGCTTGTGGTGCTTTGAGTGCAGAAAACAAATCAGCTAACGTGTGAGAAATTTGTGGTAACATTCTAACATCCTTTAGGGCTGTTTCTTGAAGGGTGATGCCAAGTTCACATAACTATCATGGACTTGAATCGAGGGCATGTATAAAATCCTTGGCTTAGATTACAGGAACATGCCAGATACCCCTAGAGAGATGGATTCTGAAGTTGAATCTGCAAGGTTATTCTTTGGGAGGAACATGACAATTTTTGAATGGTGTGATTATTGATACTCTAATGCTACTGTAGGAAAATTGTTCCATGTAAATTAGTGTTTTACTACTACTCTGAGAGTAGAGGATACAATGTTTTCCAGAGTGAAGGGAAAGTTAGAAAGTGGTTATGTGGTTTTCCAGGACCAGGAAATGCTCCACATTTTTTATCTGAATCTTATGGCATAGACTCAGAGGAGTGGAGCTTAAGGAGCTTTGAGATCCGATTAGTGTTAGGAGATGGTTTTTAAATCTTTATGGACCAGAAGATTGAAACTTAATAGGATGTGCTGGATTATATTCCCTACATTTGGATCTTGTGCTTCTAGAGGTCAAAACAGCCTCATATAGAGGAGGGTATTCTAGGCTGATGATTCCATCTTCAGCCCCATTCAGACACGGATGCTCTCTTCATAGAAGGTAAAGCAATTTGACCACTTTAAATGTCCGAAATGGTAGCTTATGACTCCAGAATAATATAGTTCAAGCTCTCCTGGAGAAAGGCTTAGAGAAAAGTGAAGTCTTTTCTCCACATGTGAATAAGCTCTTATTTATCACATGTACCTTACATTCTATTGGTTTGTCATGCTCTGGATGACTACACAGGTTTGATTAAAACAAGTCAAATGTATGGTTTGAAAGTATTGACGTTCAATGATTATACGTGCATTTTATAATAGTCATTAGTTCAAAGATAACTATGTATTATGTGAAACCCCCCCATATATTTGCATTCTTTATCAATTTTGTCTGGCTTAACTGTGATCACTTTAAGCTTTGGGCTAGTCAGGATACAAATTGAAACATTAACGACATAGCTCTTGTTGACTTAAATTGTGGAATATACTTGAACAACGAAAACCTTCAGCATACAAGTCTTTAGTTCCCTTCTTTGCATGTGTTCTTTTGTTTGGATGCATTCTCAAGTCATATAACTCAGATTTTGCATTTATAGGGTCCCTTGCCGATGCTTATCTGTATTCATCCCATGATTTCTGTGAACATAGATGATGTTGCTTCAAATTACATGTGGTTTTTCTTTAATTTGGAATGCATTCTGAAGTACTTATTGCATCCACCATTTCCTTCTATGATGTTTATTTGTAATCCCGTGATTGCTTCAAGTATACGTGATTTCTCTTCTACACGAGCATGGTATGCTTTGCACAGTTTCTCCAAATTATTTTTCTGTACATTCTCTAGCATCAGCGGTAGAGACATTTGCATTTTCAGTAGAATTAAGTAACTTGGCTCTGTGGTGAGCTGTTGATGGTTGCTAACCTGCTAGTCTTAGATTGACTTTTTTCAAGTATTTGTTATGTTGCGTTATGTTGACAATGCAGGCATTAAGTACGAAGTGGAAACACAATAATAGTGTGTTGGCAAGTTTCTTTGACTGGGAACAAATGTGGCATTTATATTGAACTCTTATATGGTAACTGTATATGTATTATGGACATAAATTTGCGAACTATACTTTCCTCCAACCCATGTGCAGATTAAATGCCTAAACGAGTTCTTGATTTAATCAATTAAACTTTTAGCCATGGAAAGACATAAATTTAGTTGAGAAGATCGTAGGGCAGATGATTAGAGGAGCTGATAACAATTGAGTAGCAAGGTTATAAACTAATGTCTGGATTTGCTTTGATTGTTATTTACTGTTTCCTAGTAATCAACTACCTCATAAGAAATTCTTCCTTGTGAGGTCCTAGATTGTCGAAGCAATCACAGTTGGATAAAAACAAATTTGTAAGCCATGAGGCAGCAAGACCATTCGATGGTGCATGGATGTGGTTTAGTTCATGTCCATGGGCGCCCATGGTTCTCAGTTCACTGAAGTCTAAATATGATATATACCTAGAGTACAAGAATATTTCGTTGTCAAATTGGAATTTATATGCTTAGATAACATCTGCATCATAGAAGCCCATGGCGTGTAGAATAGATTGTGAATAGGTGTACTGTTAAGGCACTCCTTGTGTGTGAATAGGTGTACTGTTAAGGGACTCCTTGTGTTAGGTCACCAGTTGATACTCTCAGTTTATTGAATTAGAATATTGATTTAATTCAATGGAGTCGGCCAATGTTTGGCTGAATGGGGAAGTTTCAATCCAAGGAAATACATCCAGTAAGGTTCAAATAGGTTTAAAGTTGGTATGGTAACACCAACAATTATTTTAACGAGAAGATTATTCAGGGTGACAGCTCTACACCTTGTATATTCAAATGTGTGCAAAGCTGGTTTCTTAAGAGAGGACATAATCTCTGAAGGATGAGAGAGATTTTTTTTTGTTGATTGTTATGTTGCTCATGTCTCCGATCGTGTTGCATATTGTTGACAACGTTGAATCATTTCTCCAGCCTTGAGGCTTATGATGATAACTGGATCATTACACATTATTGATCATCACACATTATAAACTGAGATATACACTGTTTAGATATGCACACTATTGAATGATATATATCCCAACCTATACAGTATTTATTACACTATTGCAGATTGCAGAGTGCAGAGTGTTTTCCCTACAGGTCCACCACACCATGCCCTACAGGTCCACCCAACACGACATTGTCTCAATAACCAGGGCATGCTTCAAATCTTGGTTCCAAGTTATGTGTTAGTAGGGCCGTATATGTTTTTGGTTCCCAAGTCATTGTTGGGTGTGGCGTATGTTTTCTCGTTTGGAAGGGGCTTCCTTTAAGAAAAGCATTAGAAGTTTGAAGAGGTTGGTCACCTGAAACAACGCATGAGGGTGAACCAATTAATACATACTTTCTTTCCACTAAGTTATCGCAGCGGAAGCAACATCGATATTATTTTTAGCCCAAATTCCTTGGGACGGCAGAGGGTAGTAGGGAACCGGGGTGATACCCCAGAGTTGAACCCACGACGAAGGGGCATTGTCGATTCCTCTCCCCTCTGCAATAAATGAAAAATCTGAAGAAGTTTCTGAATTGATAAAAAAAAAACTCTTAATCGCGTGGAATTGTTTGTTGCTAGATTCTAAGGGCATTTATGAGCTGTCAGTTTCTGGCAAAACAGAAAAGAAGAGAATTTTGTGATCTGTTTAAACAGCTCAGTATAATTTCGTTAATTTAATGAAGAACATGTTTATTATTGAACCCTCATGTTTTAAAAGAATTACATGCAAATTTGCTATTCTGCTACAATTTCTAAATCCAAATAACTAATTTGTACTGTTTTCCAAAATAACAAATTTTTCCCTTCGTGGGAAGAACCACGTAATTTCAAAACGACTTTACTGATTTTGAAATTTTATTGCCCCTTGCACCTTCAAAGATCTATACAATTTGAAAATTATATTCAGATTTCATTTTACCATGAAAAGTATCTACTTCAAATTTTATTAAACAATTTATATTAAAATGAAAATTTCATAATTTTTTTTTATTACTTATGAAAGTTTATTAGGAATATATATCAACTGCTTTTAAAATTGAGTATATTTGAGTGAAATATAATAATTTGTAATATTCAAATTTTATTAAACAATTTATATTAAAATGAAAATTTCATAAATTTTTTATTAGGAATATATCAACTGTATTTAAAATTGAGTATATTTGACTGAAATATAATAATTTGTGATAAGAGTGATTACACTGAATAATATTACAATATGTTTTTAATTTTTATTAAATTAATGAATAAACTTTTTAAATTTTTTTTTAAAATTTTGGAAATTTGAAATTACTATTTTTTGTAAAATATGATAAATTGTGATAAGTATGATTACACTCTAATAAAATTAAAAAAATTGTTTTAATTTTTGAACCAAAAGAAGTTTGGTGCTCTCCAACTCACTATGGGGAAGATCATGTCAAGTTAGTCTAACATGCTAGCATAATACAAATGTGATATGCTCTCTCTCAGACTAGGTTGGAGAGCACCTCGCTTCTCTTGGTACAATAAAAATATAAATTACAATTATACTTAAAAAAATGGCTAGCATAGATCCATTTAAAACCAAGATCTATCAAGTACGTAGAAAGGTCTAAATGGTAAAAAAATGTACACTTCAATAAATTGGATCCCTCTAGGTGCTTAATAGATCTAGGTTTAAAATGGATCTATACTAATATTAAATCAATTAATAAACTTTATTATTATTATCTTCAAAGTTAACGAAAATATAATGAATTGTGATATGCATAATTATATTGCAACATTATTTATTTTTATTAAATCAATTAATAAATTTTTTTATATATCTAAATGTAGAGTTCTAAAAATATATTTACATATATAATAATGTATAAGTAATTAATGGCAACATCCTTGGTTGTTACTTTTCGTATAAGTAATTAATGGCAACACGCTTAGTCATATAATCTTACTTTTCCTTTGTAAAAAACATCCTTCTTGGTGTAATCCTAAAAAACATATTAAGTAATACCAACTTTCTTGCCAAGTACAAATGACAAAGAGGTGTTAGTTCACACATAATTGAGAGCTACAGAGAAGTTAGGGTGTTACTTGACATATAATTGAGAACTATATAGAGGCCAAATCAAATTATTGCATTAAGATGGACAAAAATGGTGGTAATGTTGGAACAAATTCCAGGAATTTAACGCATCAAGAAGAAAACAGACATAGTGGAGTCAGAAACCTTACCGAATACACTACAAACCTATAAGGAAATTGATCACCAATCTCAGCATTCTCTCCGACTGAAAATGCAAGAAAATATTAGCTCGGCAACCAAGCCTCTCGATTGATATACCAGTGATGGGTAAAGGCAGTGACCACAGCATACTTCGCTTGCTATCACCGGTCGTCCATGTGTGAAGATCGTGTTTTAGAACAAATAAATTATTATGTAGATGATTTTTGCTATCGCTGGTCATCCATGCAGTTTGCCACCTGTTGTGAATATCCCTGAGTTTTTTAACAAATAAATTATTATGTAGATGATTTTTGCTCTCTCCCGTTGTCCCTGCCGTTTGCCACTTGTTGTGAAGATCCCTGATTAGCCTTTCAAAACAAATAATTATTATGTAGATGATTTGACATATACACTTTTTAATTTGCTTTATATTATATTTCATTCACCATAATTTCATTTTTTTTTATGAAGTATACATAAAATATTTCTATTCATTTTTTTTTATGAAGTATACATAAAATAATTTCTCTAAAAGTATTTATAAAAAGTATTTTTGTTTAAAAAATAATTGTAATTATTCAAATTTTTAATTACATATTACAAAAGATAACATTATTTAATAATAACTAAAATTATTTAATAAAATATTTATAAAAGAATTTCTATTTTATTGTAGTTATTCAGGTTTTTAATTACATATGACAAAAGATACATTTTGTATGCATAAATGTTTTAATTGTGTTTTAATTAAATGTATTTTATTTTTTTATTAATTCTTTATATATATTACATAGTTGTTTGATATTAAATTTAATATACTCAATTAATTGTTTATTTATGTGATTAAAGGGTTGATTTCAAAAAATATTAAAATTTTAAAAAAAAATCCTTAATATCATTTAGTTTATTTTTTATTTTCACTAAAAATCATATTTTTCTTATTATTGTTTTAATTTTATATAATCAAATATCTTTTCTTTTTCGATGTCTATAACATTATTTTTATAAATGCTTGTAAATATTTCCTTTTATTATTATTTTTAATTGGATTAGCATATATTTATATACAACAATGCCACACATTCTATGTTTTTAAAGAATTATCTTCTTGAAAGTTTCATTGTAATAGTTGGTGCTTACATTGGAATTCAGATTTTTCAAAATCTCCAATTGTTGTTACATTTTTAATATCTACATTGTTAAGTATTTATTAGGCATTCAACATTGTTAATGTTATTCAATATCCATTTCTTACTTAATATTTATTAAACTATTTTTAAGAGCCAAGTACTAGGCATCAATGTTGCTTATCTCAACTATTGGTAGTGACAAAAGCTCTCCTATTCACAAAGACAAGTAAACTCATTTTGGATCTTTAATTTCAAGGACTTACTTAATA
>LPNX011157371.1:282653-400624 GCA_001517045.1 Pseudotsuga menziesii
GATGCAAAAATTTGGTTTCGCCCCTGCCTTTATTTCTTGGGTCCGGGCTTGTATTAGCAACCCGTGGATTGCCTCACTTGTCAATGGCAGAGCTGGGCCCTTCTTCCAAGCCTCGAGAGGCCTGAGGCAAGGATGCCCGCTCTCCCCGCTCCTTTATGCCATCCAAGCCTCTGTNGGCAACGGGAAACGCATTAAAATTTGGCATGACTCTGTTCTGGGCAAGACTCCACCACAGCTTCCTCACCTGCAGCAAAGGATGGACGCGCTGGGAATGACAACGTACTGGGACATCTCCAAGTGGGAAAACTCTGCGAGCAAACGCTGGATTGGCTGGAATTTGCCGGACCTGCCTAATGATTTTGATGCAGAGAAATCTCAGCTCCTTGAACATCTGGTTGGAATCGCCCCTCTAGGCCAAAATCAAAGGGATAAGCGAGGATGGGGAGAAAGTTCAGGAAATTACACTGCCTCTGAAGGATACCAGCGTTTTTCAGCTAACTTCAACGTTCCTGGCAATCCCAAAGTCTGGAACTATAATTGGTCCAACTCCACGCTGCCTAAGATCGACCACTTCATATGGACACTGCTGCATGGCAAAATTTTGACGGGAGAGAACCTGGCAAGGAAGGGGATCGCTGGCCCATTCAGATGCCCCCTGTGTGCCAACGCTGAAGAAACCATAACGCACCTGTTTTTCCAGTGTTCATTTGCCAAATCAGTCTCGAAGGGCGTGCTTGACAGCTCGGGAGGATTAAGGAGGATGCCGAAGACTATTCATGACTGCATCAACAATTGGGAAAATTTGTATCCGGGCGAGTTGACTGAGAAGAGGGGCGTGAGAAGTTGCTGGCTTAAAATACCAAAACTGATTTGCTGGTGTTTATGGAACGAAAGGAATTACAGGATTTTTCAGGATAAAATGCAATTCACGTGTAAGGTAGAAGTCAAAATTCAGGCATTGGTTATGGAGGTTATTAATATTTCAAAGCTTCCGAGCAACAAAGGGACTCTAACCGAAAAAGAAAAAGAGAAGATGAAGAATCTCACACCCCTGGCTGATAACTTAGTAGCTGCTAAGAAACTGGAGACGTGGGATATCAGGATGGATAACTCTCAATTCGGCAATTGGCTGAAAGAGAGGAAAATTTTTAAGCTCTTCTTTGACGGGGCCTCCAAAAGGAACCCAGGGAAGGCCGGAGTGGGTGGAGTCATCATCAATCCAGACGGGGAAGTCGAGGTGGAGTACAGTTGGAATATTGGTTATGAAACTAATAACATTGCAGAGGCCTACGGGCTCTGGCAAGGCCTAAATCAATTGCTGGTTAAAAAGGTTGAAGAAGTTCTGGTATTTGGAGACTCCAGGATTATCATCCAGGCAATGAATGGAGGAAGGATAAGTGACAATAATAGAACTGATAGATTGACTAGAAGAACTAGATCTCTTTCCAAGTTGTTTCGAAAGATTAGATACTTTCATATTCTAAGAGATCTCAACGTCTTGGCGGACATGGCTGCCAATAAAGCCATAGATGTGGAGCTTAATGGATTATTAGTTAACTCGGTTGTTCACATTGATATTCCTCCTTAGATCCTCGTATGGACAGTGAATGTTTGAAGGGGTAGCGAGGTGAAATGTCATGTATCTCTCTACAGCAATTTACTGCTGATTTTTAATAAACTCCATAACCATTCTTGTTAAAAAAAAAATTTGAGGAACTCTTTAAATCATGTGTTTTTTGGATCTTTTATAAGATCATTTTTAAAGTACCTATGGCCAAATGAAAACTTTTATAATTATTTTCTCATTCCCAGTGCCCACAAAGGACCTAGTTTTAATATAAGTATTCTCAATAATTTTATAATTTTAAAGGTTTTTGATAATTTTCTCATTCAAACCAAACAACCATCTACACTTAATTGACACATACATATTATATTTCATCATAATAATTTTCTACATTGTCAAACAACTAACTTTGCATTAGCAAAATGGCATTCTATTTATTACATCAAATAAACAAGCTAAGCTATAAAATAGCATTAGAAGAATTAGTTAAGCTATTTAATCCATATTTTATGTCTTTTGATATGTTTGTTAATAAATTTTGTTTGTGACATGTTTTTAACCTTAAGCTCTCTGGAATTTGGGGAAGTGTATTTTTTCAATGGGATCCGTAACTTTTATTGACTACTTGTAGTGCAACACATATTTATGCTCACTAACCCAACTTTTAAATTATATAATTTTGTGCAAACTCAATGGTTGTTTTATTAGGCCTCCAATTGAAGTATATGTAAAAACTCAAACTATTTTAAAGAGTATGAAGTCATCCATCTAACATTGATGGTGGTTTCATAGAACATCTTTTTGCTACAACTATTATTACTTCTTTTTTTTTATATTCAACCTATTACTATTTTCTTGAAACTTTTCTTAAGAGGCAGGTACTTAGCAACTATGTTGCTATTTCCACTTGTTTATAATATAATTATTAATTCTTTAATATGTAATACTTAATTTAGATTAAATAGATTCTATAGTTTAAAGTTTATGTGAAAGCCAAAACAACCACCTCTTTTGATTTTTCCATTGAATAGAAGACATTTCCAACAGAGCTTGCATGAACCTTGAAGCACCTAACTTCCAGCAAACGTGAAAGACGAAATTGAGACTCCTTTTTGTTGATATTTACGTTTAGCCAGCACTGAGCAGGGACTTGAGGTGAAGAATAAAAAATATTTGAGATCCGGTGCTCAGGGAGTTTTGAACCTACTTATGCCATACCTGTTATTTAAGGCCTACCTACATGTCATAACTTATATTTTTAATCAATGAAATTAACTATGAGATGAGGGAAAATTTAGTTATATAAGTGTATTCAGAAAAGCTATTTGTTTTACAACTTAATATGGGAAAGATATTGTAACATACTTTTATTGAAAAAAAAAGTAACTAAAAAATTCATGTTAGTTTATAAAATAAAAAGTTGTGAAATTGATTTTAAAAAATCTATATCCTTATAAATAAAATAAAACTAACACAAATCTATAAAAAGAGAGAAGAGAGCTATCAAATTTCTTGAGGTATAATTTTTTGTGAAAAAAGTTAAAATAGAAAAATAATTACATCATAAGAAATTGAATTTATGTAATACTTGATAAATCAATACATGTACTTGATTTATCACATAATTATTATTAAATTATTGTTATTATTTCTTTTATATATATATTAAAAATATTATAAAACAAAATATAAAATCCTTAAGCTAAAATTAATCAACCTGCAACAAAGTAATAATGACTATTACAACCTCATTGTTGATCTTTAATCTAGACACTTTAAGATCCAACAGCCAACAATTACCTGCAACAAAGCAAGCAGGGTAATAATCGCCAAACATTAAAAAAAACATTATATGACTGACTACAATCAAGTGGAATTAGGGTGACATCACACTGCAACAGAGCAAGCTGGTTAATAATCGCCAAACATTAAAAACAGTATCTGACTGACAATCAAGTGGAATTAGGTTCAAGCATGTAGGAGTGACAATAAAGTGGAATTAGGTTGAAGCATGTAAGTGTGAGAGTGGTTAATGAATCGAATATTTTGCTTTTTCGCTTCCCACCAAAAGAAAATGGCAGGGAAACACGAGGCGGCAACTAGCAAACAGCAATACCAGCCAAGAAAATATCTGGTGACAATATCAAGCACTGATCAAATGGAAAATACTTTACTCCATCGTCCCGAATACTTCAGTGGAGTAGTTGAACTGTTCCACGAACGCGTACTCATGTCCCTCCCTGCACACATGCTACTCGTAGCTAGGCGTATAAATAACATTCCAATCTCACACTGCATGCAATCCAATCTCATTCATCTACCTCTTCTTCTTCCTTCAGACTCGTAGATTCGATAGGCAGAAAGACCAGCAACTTTCAGAATCATGACCAACACTAGTTTGCGCCGCCTCACTCTGTTGCAGCTACTTTGTTGTCTGCAGGCATTCTTCCTATCGTTCTCATTAGCCAGCTACCCTCAGCATCACCCGGTTGTCAATAATTTGACTCCACATTTTTACGCCAAGTCATGTCCCATGGCCGAGCAAATAGTGGAATCAGTGGTACGGCAGACCGTGATGAAGGAAGCTCGTATGGCAGCGTCTTTACTCAGGCTTCATTTCCATGACTGCTTTGTCAAGGTGATCTTCAATGTTTTCTTGATTCAGATTGATGTAAACGCTACTGGAATTGACTACTCGTAAATTCATAACAATAAAATGTTATATGTATCTGTGTGTATGATAGGGTTGCGACGGATCTTTGCTACTGGATGACAGTGCAAGCATTGTGAGTGAAAAGAACTCAAATCCCAACAGAAACTCTGTGAGAGGATTCGACGTCGTTGATGAGATAAAGAGTGAACTGGAGAAGGCGTGCCCTAAAACTGTATCCTGTGCAGATATTCTTGCTATTTCAGCTCGTGACTCAGTAGTGCTGGTAATATATATTTATCTCTTTACTAGTCAATATTTCATTCAGTCATAAGATTATACATATTTGCTTGTGCTGGTTTTCGAAACAAGAATAGAAGACTTCATAATTGTAACTAGTGAATTGTAAATCTAACTATCGAGTCAACCATGTTGTTTATGGATAAACACTATTCAGAGTGGAGGCCTGGGATGGGAAGTTTTACTGGGGAGGAGAGACTCGAAGAGTGCAAGTTTGAGTGGGTCGAACAACAATATACCAGCGCCCAATTCAACTTTCCAGACTCTCACTACCAAGTTTAAACTACAGGGTCTGGATGAGGTAGACTTGGTGGCTCTTTCAGGTATATAAATACTGCATTTAATTGCACCCTCATAATTTTTAGTTCATTCAATTCGTTTTGTAGCATTCATGAATATTAGGTATTGAAATGTGAAAGCAAATCCTAATTACGCAGGGAGTCACACCATCGGCCAATCTCGATGCACAAGTTTCAGGCAGAGACTTTACAACCAGAATGGAAATGGACAGCCAGATTTCACCCTAGACGAATCGTACTATAATAAGCTCAAATCCGTATGCCCTAAATCGGGAGGAGATAATAATTTGTCCCCATTGGATTTGGTTAGTCCTACAAAATTCGACAACTACTACTTCAAGAACTTGCTGAGCGGGCATGGATTGTTGAGCACAGACGAAGAATTGTTCACCAAGGGCCAAGGGAAGACGATGGAGATAGTAAAAGCTTATGCAGAAAATGAGGAGCTGTTTCTCCAGCAGTTTGCAGTATCGATGGTGAAGATGGGGAACATCAAGCCGTTGACAGGCTCCAAGGGAGAAATCAGGGTCAATTGCCGTGCTGTTCTCAGTTGATCAATTGAATTTAATCAATTTCCATCTTTTGCATTGTGTTACATCGCCTTTGTAGCTGCCATCAAAATGGATTACTGCATAATCCTCCCTTTCACATTTAGTTGTCATAGGTTGAATAAATTGTCGCCCGTTAAATATCTAATTGGTTTAGCCGACAGAGGAAACTCCAACGGCGACTAAATTGCAATGTAAGAAGTGTTTCAAAATAATCAAACGAGAGCGACATCTCTGTTTTATCTTAATTTCCAGTCATCGGGTTTTCAAAACGAAGAGGAGATTGAAGCTTGGAAATTCTGCCACCTGATCTGTTATTCTAAATAAAATTTCGTGGCTAAAATTTCCCATGTTCTACCAGAGCCATACAGTACCTAAATTGTTCAAATTTCAATAAACGAGATGACATCAGAAGTACTGAATGAATCGATTGGTGCATACTTTGGCTGTGGTATATAAAGAACGAACTGATCAATATATTGGCGATGCACAACTTTTAAATCTCCATCTCCAAAACTCGTCGTTGTACAATCAAATAATGTGGTTATTGAATTTATCTATATTTCTGGTTGTTTATAGTCCTCGAAATCCAGCGTGAGGTAATTTAAATGACTGCTTTAAATTGCAAAGATAAAAGTAAAAGTGGGTTCTTTCGATTATAATTCATTCCAATATTTAAAAGCATTTAAAATATTTTTATCATATGGCGTAGAATCCCTATGTAGCTATAAAGGTTTCCATGAACAATCCCATCAGCCAACCTGAAGAAAATTGCTAATCTTTTAGCACTATCTAATTACTAATTTTTTTTAAAGTAGAAATTTACTTTAGAAGTTAGATTTAGGTTTTCTATTCAATTATTTTAATTGATTAATTAAGTTGATTATTTTAATTAAAATTTACAATATTAAATAATTAATGACAGCATTTTCTGATATATTTTTCTTAAACCAAGACCTATACAGAAAAAAATGATACCATTTTTAAAAATGTAAAATTTTATTATCTTAAATTTTGTATACCTCAAAACAAATTATTAGTTTAATTAAATTTAGGCTTAGGATAGATCTCTTACAACATATTTGCCATATACTACAGAAAAGAATGATACCATTTTTAAAAATGTAAAATTTTATTATCTTAAATTTTGTACACCTCAAAAAAAATTATTAGTTTTGTTAAATTTAGACTTACCATAGATCTCTTACAACATATTCACCATATACTAAGTACACTAGGTTGTAAAGTAACTCACTGATCTCCATATAATCAAAACTTTAAAAAAAACACAATCAAAACTTAAAAAAAAAACAAAAAAATTAGTTTGTTTTGTTTTAAATTGATAAATGAAAAAACAAAGTTAATAACCAAATTTAGTATATGTTACTTGGATAACATTAATAAATTAATATTGCTGATACTAATTTTAATACCAATATTCATTTTAAAAATTAATGAAGTAGCACAACCACTTAATTTGTGATTGGTGAACAATGATATAGGACAAGTTAAGTTATGTAAAAATGATAGGTGATGCAAATGTGTGGGCCAACTAAGAGTCCACCCCAAATTATACTTTATCCATGTATTCATGCATCACCAAGGAGTTATCCATTTATCAGCCATCATTTATTTATTTATTTATTTTTATTTTATCTTTCACATTTTTCTAATTATCTATTATGAACTGTTGGCCATTATTTTGTATGTTATTTTTTCAATATTAATATTTCTAATATGATTGTTGCTATGTAAATTTATAGCCATATGATTGAAATATTAATAATATTATATTATAATATAATAACAAATAAATTTATGTGAATTATAATTTTATATTTTTTTCCTTGGAATTTATAATTTTATACTATATTATAATAAATATTAAATAATTAATATATTACAATAAAATATAATAATATTATGTATGGTTTATATGGAATAATTATTAGTAAAGAGATATAATAAATGATGATATTTTAATATTTTAATATATTAAAATATTATACTATGATGATATGATATAGTTTAAAAAATAAGAAAATTAAGATTGCCTATTTTTAATTATGAATTACTTTTTGGATTTTCATGTAATGATTTATATACAATATTATAATATAAGTAATAGTCTTATATTATAATTAATTATATTAGGAGTTTAATTTTTACACATTAGGTGGACCAAACCTAGTGCACAATAGGAAGTAGAGTTCCATTGTCAGATGGATTAGATATCAGCATGTCATTAAATGCACTTATCACATAACATATTTTATGTTTCTTTATAATTATTATTACAAATTTTGAATATGGATAGTACACTTATCCCATTCTCCAATAATCTAAGAAAATATAGATAGTATTCCACCCAAAAATATAATTATTGATTATTATTTTTATTTAAATTATTAATAAAATTAACATTTTTAATGATAATTATAATTTTATACTATAAACTTATAATAAACAATGTCCATCCATAATTTTATAATATAATACTATCCTAAACAATATCCTTCCTTATAATTAACACACAAACACACATTTTATTTGTGATATCTAACTAAAAAGCACTCCATATAAAGTTCCTAAACAATGTCCATCTCCTTGTAATTGATTGACATAAAATATGTGATAAACACCCAATATGAATTTTAAATTAAACTCATATTGTTCCATAAATTTTAGTCCAATTGTGAATTCATACATTATCCATTTCATTCCAAGTTGTAAAGTAAAAAGATGTATGTCATATTTCTTGGAATAATGTCCAAATGATACGTTAAGAGTAGGGATTAGTCTATTAAGAATGTATTCAAGACAGCGTTAGAGGTTTGAGTTTCTTAGTTTCTCAGTTTTTTATCTAGATTATTGTTTTTATTTAGAAATTCCAATAAAACGTAAAACGTTAAATGTTAATTTTAAGGTTGGAGATAGTATTGCTAACTAACCTTCCACCTTAGCTAAGTCTAAAATTTAAGCCTCATTAGCTTTGTAATTTTGTTTTGTATTATATTGATATGTATTCTCTATAGTTCCATAATGTTTACTAAATTCAAATGACCCTAAAAAAAGATATGGTGAATTTCTTAAGACTTTTTTTTTTCCCTTTTAAGAGAATGAACTTGTATGGCATCCCATGTGTGATTTTTTTGTTTTTCTTCTAAAATTTTTACTAAATCTAATGTGGTTTTCTTATTTATTATAAAAATAGTAAGACCCAATTTCAGGCTTGAAAGATTTTTTTTTTGTAAGTTCAGGTCTAATCTATTAAGTAAAGATAAAATACAAATAATGGTACAAGTCTGTGTGTTGTGAGAACACAAAATCGAGCCAGATTAAGCGATCTAAAAGTATAAAAAATTGATCCTCCCCATAGAGGGGAAAACACATCTTAGACAGTTCAAAAATACGGAACAGAGTATTTGAAAATGAGACAAGTTCAAAATATGTGACAGAGTATTTGAAAACGAGACAAACTGAGACTAGACAGATGTCAATTACTGAATAGCAAAAACGTAAAAACCATGGATTTTGGACAGTTGGAGGAGCGAAACACCTAGTGTTAGAGTGGCTCATATGGCACCTCGGTGATTGGGCAGCAGTAGTCAATGCCCCATTGGAGTAATTGTTGCATGCCTTGCTCCCGCTCTTGCTCAGGTTTCTTACTGTCTCCTGTGGAGTCGTTGTTTGTGGAGCTACTAGAGTCCGGTGTTGTTTGCTTGATGGGCTATGGTGACATCCTTTTGGTGGCAAGTCCTTTCTTCCTTACAAACTGTCGTTGAGGAGCCATGAGAGTGCTTTGGCCAGGGGCAGGAGTGGGGAGAGCCGGAGGATCAGGAGGCAGCAAGGGGGGCGGAGGAGGGGGGGGATGGGGGGGCGGCAGGGGTGGAGGTGGAGGGGGTGGAGGAGGCTGAGCAGGGTCAGGANCTAGTGAGCAAATTTTTAAAGACCCAATAATTTTCTCAGTGGGTGGTGGTGCGGGTGGCTACAAAAGTGGCACTCGAGAGTTCGTCTTCCCAATATTCGACGAGGGATCTTAGCGCGGCCAAAAACTCGGGTTCGAATTCCCTATTGTTGGCATTCGAGTAGAAGGGTGTTTCCTCTAGGTCACCAGCTCTACCATGCCCTCTTCCTCCTCTGGGAGGTCTTCTCCCTCCTCTGAGAGGTGCTCTTTGTCTCAGCGGCATATGGTTCACAGAGACCGTGTGACTGAAACAAGTGACAGGAGAGCAGAGGAGACGAGGATTGCAACGGGAGAGCTCGTGGCTAAAACACTCTGTAGAGTAGTGCGTGACTGATACAAGTCGTGGGGGAGGTTATGGTTAGGCAGGGTTGAGCAGACGGGGAATAATCTATGTGTTGTAGGCAGAAAGAATGAAATGGAGAGCCAGCGACAGGGGGAGAGCCAGCGACAGGGGTGGAGCCATAATGCACCCAACCCGAAAAACATCCATGCGAGCCTTAATGGCTTTGTACCCAGCCTGCTCGGCCTTAATTGTCGAGGGGACTAAAACTGCCGGCATTGCTGTGGGTTCTGGCATCATCGTCTGAATTGTCCGATTGCTGGTTGTCGGCACTGAAATCGTCATTCATGTCGTGGACCAGAGAGGTGTCGGGCCCATGAGAGGTCCTATTTGCATGCTGCCATCGGTCATCCATCTAGCCAGCCACGTCATCTAGAACCACATTCATATCAACATCCTTGTCATTCTGAGCCACCGTCATGTCCACACCCTCATCATTTTGAGCCACGTCCAAATCCACACCATCCTGTACAATGGCCCTCCCCAACCCATCCTGATCCTCCTCCACGCCATCCTGAGCCGCATCTGAATCCATAGCCAAGGCCTTGTCATCCCTGACTGTCCTATCCTCTGTGTCACCCGCATCCGGGGTCAAGCTTAAAAGATTTATATATAACATTTTTACTCAAAACAAATGTCTAAGAGTAGTTTTTGGATTGGTCAAAATCCCTAATTCTACAAACTCTAATTCCATAATTCTAATGAACCAAGAAATGAAATGTTGACCAAAATTACTTAAATGAGGTGCCTAAACAATTTTGTTTTATGAATCATCCTATGATAAAATTGATTGCAAAAATTTCAAGATGACTCTTTTGAAAGAGATAAGTCAACCATCACTAGTGTAAAAACTGAGTAAAAAAATACTAAAAATTGCACTAATAGTCATTTATTGTCAGTCAATTATAACGCGACTAAAAAAATTTAGTCATTTATTGGTTTTTTTGACTGGTCTATTTGGTTATATAGTTAATCATTGTTTTAGTCATTGATTGTCGTTAAATGGTCATTTATTTAGTCATTGAATGTTGTTAACTAGTAATTTGTTTAGTCATTGGTTATTATCAATTGGTCATTTGTTTATTCATTAATTTTTGTCTAGTGGTCATTTATTTAGTCATTGATTGCTATAACTGGTCATTTAGTTAGTTATTAAGTGTTGTCAATTGGTCATTATTTAGTCATTGATTTCTATTGATTGGTAAATTATTTAATCATTGATTATTGTTAACTAGTCATTTAATTATTCATTGATTTATGTAGATATGGAATGGAAGAATCAAACCACCGACATCCTTCCTGTAAGGTAGGTACTCTTCCATCGAGCTAACACCCTTAAATATAAGAACCAAAGTTCACATTGAATCAAAGTTATAACCAATAACCTAAACCAAAAAAAGTTTTGTCAATGATCTACATAGTATATACCAACCAAATATTTGCAAAAACATAATTACAAATTATGGCATTCTTCATACAGAGTAAAACAATAGCAAACATAGTACAACAAAATCAATTTGATAACAAAAAAAATTCAAAGAAAACACAACAAATATATCACAGTGCATGATAATAGATACAACAATAATATTTGTGGTCAACCTTCACTAGTGAAAAAGGCTTTGTCCTATGCTGGACTTTTCCTCAAGTTACATTGGCTTACCATTATTTTCCTTTTAGGTTGAACTGCTTCTATGCAAAGTTGTGGTTGTTACCCCTCCATGGCCTAACTAGTACCATTTTCCTCTTTGTCTAACCCACAATTAATACCATAATGTAATATTGAATGCTTCTCATTTTATCTTCCATCCTTTGTTGAGCCTTCCATTCCAAAGTTGCCAGCAATTCAACATCACATGCTTGACACTATTGCTAACATGAAGAACTGACATAGAATTCATGTTTCCATATATTTGAGGCTTGTTGTATTCTAGAGCAATTATATAGGCTAGAGAACGATTGGGTCTAGAAAATTTTAGAATACATAGAATTTGATTATACAATCTAATGAGAGATACAAGTAAAGATGAAAATACATAAATAAATCCTACTCATATCAGTTTTAACATTGTTTTTTTTAGCAGGACTACATGCACTATTTTTGGTTGGAATTGAACTCCTATGGGAAATCATCATAACCCCAACTTGAACAACCAGTGAGCCTTGTTGTTATGTGTATATATAGTTATAGCCATCTTCACCTATATTTAATAAATGAGGAAAGGTTCGGCACCTCAAATGTTTAGGTCCCTCTTTAAACTTAATAAGTCTGAATTTAAAATGGATACATGCCAATAATAATAAGCTATATTGTTATATTGTAAACAAGATGCTTCTACTTAAAAGAATGCATATAGTCCGTGTTTGTTGTAGAAGATACTAATATATGTTTGTTGATGTTAAGATCATGTGGTTGGGGATGATAAGATAAGTTAAGATAATTGTATTAATGTCCACTGAGTGGAATCCATGTAAGAAAGTTATTTATTTGTTACAGGACCTAATGTGAGATGCATGAATATGAAAAATTCACTATCTTCTTCTAGATTTGCACTGTGATAGGGTTTCTGAGCATGTCGCTAGGGTTTCTAGCTGTCGTAGCCATGGAACCTCCTGATCTGATGCTGGACAATTGTAGATATTTCCTTGAGGCAGGGTTCAGAAGGCCTGTCAAGCCTTAACTTCCAATTAAGCACCATCAAAGCGATTCAAGGTTCATCAAAAGACTGTAAATTACCAAAGTCAAGCTCCTCTTCTACATCCAAATGCAAAGCAATTGTTCTCTTCGAAAAAGGACTCATTTGTCATTTCATCAGCCTTTGGCATTCCCCACACTCCATTGAGATTTGGTTGAACAAAAATTGGAGACCGCTCATTCAAGACGAGGTGCAACAAAAATTCTGCGGCCGTGGAATCTTTGTATTCTTGTTTGAAAAAATAGAGGACTGGGATCTCATATTTAGAAATGGTCCTTACTTCATGGGTCAAAGAGGTATGTATCTCAATAAATGGCATTTATCCTTCGATCTAGAAAAGGACATGCCCTCCTTTGTTTCATTTTGGGTAAAACTACCCCACCTCCCATTGCATTGCTAGAATGACAAAGACCTTAAATCCATCATGAACACGATGGGGAAATACATCAAAAAATTGTAACGCAAACCATTGATGTTTTCTTGCGCACATATCTGTGTAGAGGTAGATTTGGAAAAAGGCCTCCCAAAAGCAATAAATATTACGATCGAATGATGGAACCATTTTCATACAGTAGACTATGAAAAAATCCCTTTCAAGTGCAAGATATGCCATGAATATGAACACTTTGCAAAATCCTAGCAAAATAAAGCTCAACAAGTGGCCAATGACTCCCAAAAATAAGATTGGAATGAAGTAAATAGAAGGAAGGGAGGAAAGACGAATGCAAATCAAGAAAATACTCCAGCAAGAAAGAAGGTCTCAGAGAATAGATTTCAAGTCCTCTCCACATAGGAAAATAAACCAATGGATCCCATTTCACCTAAAAAAGAAATGAATCCCAGCGAAAGTGTAGAAGTCGAACCAATAATAATGGAAATAGGAAAGGAAGCCAACTATGATCCAATACTACCCACTTAAGCTTATCTTGAAATCAAACCCAAATCTTCCCCAAAATCTGGAGGAATAATTACTAGATCTAGATCCAAGGCACACATAGAAGACAATTCTGAAAGCAAAGAGGAGGAAATTGAGTCGTTAGCCAAAAAATGTAGGAAACGAATAAAATTTCATCGAGAGCTAGAAATGACCCAAGAAAAAACAACAGGAAAGCAATCTAGTCTATATCATCTGGTAAGAAGCTACCCGATCACAAAACATGTTAGAGAAATGGCAAAAGGGAAAAAGGACAAAGTTCCACTACAAACCCATAAGAAATAATGAAACATGTCTCTTGGAATTGTAGAGGCCTGGGAGGGAATCAAAAGATAGAAGCAATAAAAATATTCAAACAAAGCGAAGCAATAACCATTCTCACAATCCAGGAGACAAAAATGCAGGAAGAATATTGTATAAAAGTCAAGAAAATAATTTGGAGGAAAGGAGAAGGGAAATTCGTTAGTGCTCAAGGATCCTTATGGGGCATCCTAACCTGGTGGGATTCAAATCGCTATAAATTCATCTCTGCAGTAGAAAATCAACATTGGATTTCGAGGATCTAGACAATCAAGAAGCTATCTGGATAGGAAATATATATGGCCAACTAATCAAGGATGCAAATATGCTTCTGGAAACAATTAGAAAAAAAAAATATGGGAAGATGCATCATTTGTGCATTATCACATGGGACTTCAACACTACCATATCCTTAGAAAGGAGAAGAGGAGGCACCAAAATCAGAGATCATTACAGATAAAGGATGAAGGACTTAATGAATTCTTGGAGATTAATCGATATCAAAGCCAAACGAGGGAAGTTCACTTGGAGAAACAAACGTCCATGTCCAGGTTACATAGGTACCAGATTGGATAGAATCCTGGTAAGTTCCCTTTTTTTAACAAATTTTATTTTCATGTTTCTAATCTTCTTGCCTCTGCAGTTTCCTATCTTCGACCTATTTCCCTTTCACATACGCCTATTGGGGATTTTGGGTCACTTCCCTTTAGATTCTCCTCTACCTGGCTCAAGGATGATGTCTTCCTTGATGTAGTTCAACAAGCTTGGAATATCTTCTTCCAAGGATCTCCAAGTTACATTTGGGAACAAAAACTCAAGATTGTTAAGAAAGGGATTAAAAATCAGCTTGCCATCCGTGATTTCAACCCTAGAAAAGAGAAAGCGGACCACATCGGAACCTTGGAAGATATTCAAGAAAAAATGGAACAGGGAAACATCACTAGAGATATTCTTTTGAAAGAAAAAGAGGTAGACATGGAAATCCATCTTTTCTCTCGGAGAGAAGAAGAAGAATGGATCCTAAGATCCAGAAGCCTCTGGTTAAAAGGGGGATATCATAATACTAAATTCTTTCACTCTAAGTGTAAAGAGTGACATAGGAGGAACACCATAATGGAGCTTACCAAAGAAAACATGGAGAACATCATTGATCCTACTAACCCTAAGGATATCGAAAAAGAGATCAAAGGCTTTTTTGAGGATCTTTACTCTACAGAAGGCGAGGCAACTCAGAAGGAAATGGAAGTCATGAGCAATGAGATTCCCAATATTATAGATGAAGATAATGAGTTTGTGACCCAACATGTTTCCTTAGATGAGGCGTGAATGGAGGTCTCGTCTTTGCACCCAGACAAAGCTCCGGGGCCTTATGGCTTCCTGATCATTTTTTACCAAACATGTTAGCATATCATAAAAAATATCTCTTAAAAATGTTGATATGGACTTACTATAGGAATAAGATAGGAGGCGCAACAAACTTCGCCTTTATTTCTCTTTTTCCCAAGGAAAAGAATCTAGATTCCATAAAGTGCTTCAGAACTATCTCCCTCTATAACTCCTCCTATAAAATTATATCCAAGGTCATCTTCAACATACTCAAAAATGCCATCCCTCACCTCATTTATGCAAACCAAGGAAGTTTTATAGTCAGACGCCAAATTTATGACAACATCCTTTTGGTTCAAGAAGCCATCCACTCCGGCCATTAATGTCAGGAAGCAGAAATGGAAATAAGATTAGACCTTGCTAATTCCTTTGATAGAATTAGGCATGCCTTCATCTTCCATGTTCTGGAAAGGTATGGTTTCTCTCCCAACTTTATAACACTATAACAAAAACTGGATTTAGCATCGCATTTAGCGTCGGATTTTAGTGTAATTTTTTCCCAATTGTGGTGAAAAATCCGGCGCTATTGTACAATTTCGTAAAACTCCATCTATTGTGTCTTTTGTTCCATCCTTTTTAACATCCATTTTTGTGTCCATTTTTTCGCCCTATTTTTTGCATCTTTTGTTACACCCTGATTTGCACCCAATTTTGCATCTTGTATTGCATCTTTTTTTGCATCCTTTGTTACATCCTTGTTTGCACCCAATTTGACACTCAATTTTGCATCCAATGTTGCGTCTTATTTTGCTCCTAGTTTTTCATCAAGTCTTGCACCCAATTTTGCACCATGTTTTGCATCAAATTATGTGTCCAATTCTGCATCTAGGTTTGCATCCAATTTTGGGCCCAATATTGCGTCTAGTTTTGCATACAATTTTACTTATAATGTTGCATCCCCTTTTACATCTTGTTTTACGTCATATTGTGCATCTAGGCTTGCACCTAGTGTTGCATCCTGGTTGATGTCTTTTTTTGCATCTATGTTTGAGCCCAATCTTGCACCCAGTGTTGCACCTAGTGTTGTGCCTAGTTTTGCACTCATGTTTGTATCTAATATTGCATCCAATTTTGTGTCCAATGTTGCATCCTATCTTGCATTCAATATTACGTCTAGTTTTACATCCAACATTTGGTCCCATCTTGCATCCAATATTGTGTCTCATTTTAAGTTTTTGTTTGAGCCAAGTGTTGCTTCCAGTTTTTCACGTGGTGTTACACCTAGTTTTATGTCCATCAATACACCATATTTTTTCTCGATTTAATGTCCAGTTTTACGTCTAATTAGGAGTCCACTTTTGCATCTACTATTGCGTCTAGTTTTGGGCCTAGCATTGCATCTAGTTTTGATTCATTAATTGTGTCTAGTGTTGAGTCTCTTTTTACATCCAATTTTGTGTTTAGTGTGACATCCATTTTTGTGTCCACATTTGCATCTGACATAACATCCACTTTTGCATCCATTTTTGTGTTTAGTGTGACGTCTACTTTTATATCATGTTTTTCAATTAGTGTTCCATCTAATATTGCATCCATATTGCACTACTACATTTTTTACCTTTAGAAATACATTGCAATATCATTAGGGCATGGAGGAATCGAACCACCAACCTTCTGCTTGTAAGGCAGGCGCTCTTCCATTGAGCTAGCACCCTTTAAGAATCAATAAGAGTAACAATATTAATATAGATTCCATCATATGTAATTATAATAAAATACAATAAGATCCAAAGACAACCATGCTTAAAATCCAATTTATTTTTCCAAACACACTAATAAGCACAAAAATATACCGTGATCAGACAACAAAATATCCTAAACAATTACACAATCTATTAAAGTGGTCCGCAAAGCGGTCTTAGAGAACAAGATAATGTATTGATGCATACCTAATAACCTAAACTTGAGAAGGACAAAGAATAAGGGATGTGTTTAAGAAATAGTTGTAGAATCAAATTGAGGATGTGTGTGTTGATATTAATTGATGATGTGATTTTGTTCAGCAATGGGATGATAATAGAAGCACTCATTAATGGTTACTAAAAGAAGATTCCTACTATATGCATCATATATGATCTAATGAAGATTTTAACAATGAACACCAACAAAGAGGATTTATATTATGTGCATTATTTATAATCTAAAAATTAGTAACATGCCAATAGGGAAAAGCATCATACCGATTTCCACAATTGAAAAGGAGGCAAGGAGGTAGATGAAGTTGAGGGAGCTCCCATCTTACTAACGATTGTTCCATCAAGGGATTCTGAAGGGGCTTTCCATCACTTCATCAATTTATTAATTATTGTCAAGTTATTTTGTAATAGAAACCACATGAAACAAGAAGAGTGCACTTAGGATGTCAAATTATAAACATTTACCACTATTAACTTTGCCTGTAATATTTCTACTCTCAGTGTTATACTGTAATTAGTTTTCACTAGCCTGTGACCCCATTTTCCTCACGACTCTATCTTTATCATTGGTTACTTTGCATATTTAGCGTTTTAATAATGGTGTAACGTTTTGTAAGGATGCACTAGCCTACTCATGAAACTCAAACTTGTTGCTACCCTTCCATTTCAATATCTCCTATAATTTATGGTTGTGTAGAATTCAACATTTGTTTCATTTTCATTTATAAACTACAAGCATGACATTTCTCATCCATACTAGGCTTTAGACTACACCTTGTTGCTCTAAGTACGAAAACGGAAGAAAAAAAGCAGTTCATTTTTTCTATTACTCTTGTTTTCTTTTTCTGATCCCCCACCACTTTAATTATTTTTGGAAGCTATAACTAGCAGTATTAAATTCCTAAATCATATATTGGCATTCTCCTTTATCCTTATTTTTCCATCATTTGACTTGAATTGTTAATATTACCATTAATAATTCTAGGATGTTTGAATGGTTCCAACCTCATTGAACTTAATATGAAGAAAGTAGAAATACATATCCATTCAGAAATCAACAGAGCTGGCAAATTTCATGAATTCGGTATTTAAAGATTGGTAGGATTGGAGCATTTCAAGATGAGATTGTATCATGTACGCCAATATGGGATTGGCATTTAATCAATAGCACCAAGCCCTCTATATACACCATTGTTGATGGTTTTGAATTTTGAACTCATATATCATGACCTTAGAAAAAAAGTACCATTCACTCAAGACAAAACAACTGATTAGACATGTTAAGCTTTCTACCAATTTTATCAAAATTGGAGGGTGTTGATTTGAGTCCATATTAACAACATTTACCACTATTAACTTTGCCTGTAAAATTTCTACTCACAGTTGTATTTAGTTTTCACTAGCCTATGACCTCATTTTCCTCATGACTCTATCTTTATCATTAGTTACTTTTCATATATAGTGTTTTAATAATGGTGTAAATTTTTGGAAGGATGCACTGGCCTACTCATGAAACTCAAACTCATTGCTACCCTTCCATTTCAACATCTCCTATAATTTATGGTTGTGCAGACTTCAACCTTTGTTTCATTTTCATTTATAAACTACAAGCATGACTCATCTCATCCATACTAGGCTTTAGACTGCAACTTGCTGCTCTCAGTACAATAATGAAAATAAAAAATAAATTCATTCTTTCCATTACTCTTGTTTTCTTTTCTAACTCCCTCACCACTTTAATTGGGAGTTGTCTAACTAAGGGACGATTTTGACTTTTTGGCTTATTTTTAGCCAAAATCCAGTGAATTTAACACACAAAATCTTGTAATTTTTGTTGTTTGTTGGGAAATTTTAAGTGCAAAAATGAAATGAGGTGACATGAAAACCCCAAGCACCCACACTCTGTAGAATCTAGCAATGTTTTTACACATTTTGAAAATTTCGTGAAGATTCATAGCTGAAATCCAATGAAAACTAGTCGAAAATAGGGGGAAAATTGTCCCCTAGTTAGACAACTCACTTTAATTGTTTTTGGAAGCTATAACTAGAAATATTAAATTCCTAAAGAAAGGGTTCGCATTCTCCTTTATCCTTCTTTTTCTATTATTTGACTTGAATTTTTAACATTAGCATTAATAATTCCATGATGTTTGAGTGGTTCCAACCTCATTGAACTTAATATGGAGAAACTTTAAATACATATCCCATTTAGAATTCAACAGACCTGGAAATTTCATGATTTCGGTATTTAAAGATTGTTGGGATTGGAGCATTTCAAGACAAGATTCTATCATGTATGGTCTGAGAGACCCTTGTAAAGTGAGATTGTATGGTCTCTAAAAATTGCATTTTCACATTCTTGAGTTGAGTTCTCAAGGTCATTTTACGGTTGATGTTCTTTCCTTCAAACATTTCCTTAGGGGTCTTCAAGGATGAAACATGGGGGATCAAGTGATCCTTGATGGATTCAGCAATGATCTTGTTGGCCTTAATCATACTCTTCTTGTGTATAACCTTGTCTTCATCTCCCTTTGGCTCTGCAATTTCTTCCTTGATATAGTTTTCCAAGTCACGCTCTTCTAATATGAGAAGCATTCTATACTTCCATGCCCAAAAGTTCTCGGCTCCTTCAAGCTTGGTATTGTTTATCATCTTGGTAAAATGAGAACCTCAAATGGAAATAAAGATAATAGTGCTTATCAATAGAGATGTTTCAATCAAGTGCTTGCTCCAATTCCTTCTGAAATCTATTTTCTGGTTGACCTAGGGTTTGACAGAGAAACCCTAATTTTTTAATTTTAGAATCTTGCAAATCTTAATTGAGAGAGAGATGTTCCTCCCTAGGCAAGTTGAATAATGCACATTTTCTTTCGGAGCTATGGACAGAATTGGAAAAAAACTAATGCCCTAGTTTTTCCGGAGCAACGATGATAGGGCCAAAACTAAAAGTTCTCGAATCCAAATTATGCCTCCACAAAAAGATGTTCCCTCCTAGGGCGAGTTGGAGAATGCTTAGGTTGAACCCAATTGGTGGACATAAAGTCTTGTAGAATGGATCCTTAGTTCTTAACCCCGATAGTTTTTAGGTCAAAACTGAAAAACCACAAAACTAGAATCTTCCTCCACATAAAGATGCGCCCTTCTAGGGCAAGTTCAATGATGCAAAGGGAAAGCTTGATCTATGGATGGAAATATAGAAAACATGGATCTTTAATCTCTGGCAGTTGCAGTTGCTACAACTGTTACGACTGTACAATACATTCTTTCAGCACAACCCTAAAACCATGCTAGGATTTTATACTTCAATGATGGTAATGTTAGATCTTCAAACAATTTGCATTATATCACAATAACCATATGCAATAGGGTCAATGAAAGAAAGACAAGCACGACAAGAGAAAGAGACACAAAATTTTATCCTCTGAGAAGCCCTTAAAAAAGAAAACCTAGAAAATTCTTCAGTATAGATTCATCAGTTAGTACAAAGTCTTTAAGTACAATCCAAGAGCTAAAGGCTCTTCTCCACAAATATCCCGAGCATAAGATAAGATAGAAAACCCAAGAATAGGATATCTTCACAATGCAGCTACTCTTCTTTCTCTAGCGAACTTCTTCTTCTTCTCTCTCTATCGAATATGCTTGCTTTCTTGATGTGTACGAATGTGAAGGTCACCTCCCTTATTTAGACTTGTTTTCCAAGGGACTTTTCCTTATGAAGCCGACTAAACTTCTCTAACTGGGCTGACTTGAATATAATATTATTTACATGTTTTTTTTCTGGATTCTTCTGGGCCGACTCAACTAGTAGGGTTTACATTTATTCTTTTAATGCTTTTACATGATCAAATACAATGTAAATATATCCTGAAAAAGGAGTGTTGGTACCAGGATCTATTCCATTAAAATTTACTTTCGCTACCGAAATGTCCACTAGCATTTTTGTTAAAGCCCTAAATCTTTTGCATAAATCTTAAATTCAAAACTAATGAATCTTGATTTGTGTTCATAATACTCTTCATATTCTTGCCAAATTTGTAAAAGCCTCCAATTTTCCGCAAGTTCCTGTAGCCTTCAATTTCTCCAACAAAATAATAATTATCATTTGATGAGATCTCACCATTGGTCTTGGTCGAAAATTCTTGCCAAATTTGTAAAAGCCTCTAATTTTCCGCAAGTTCCTGTAGCCTTCAATTTCTCCAACAAAATAATAATTATCATTTGATGAGATCTCACCATTGGTCTTGGTCGAAAATTCTTTTTCCTTTTCATTATACAAAATTGCTATTGCCTTTTGAAAACAAGTTATAAAAAAAGGTCGTTTACTTATAATAATAATAAATATAAATTAGATTATTTAAAAATAAAATATTATAACTTATATTTATTTTATTAGTAATAACTTTATCCCACTAATATGTTACGTGGATTCTTTTCCTAAAAGGGGCATAAAGTATACTCTTATAATATTTTTATTATTAAGAACTTTATCCCACTAATATGTTACGTGGATTCTTAATATGTTACATGGATTCTTTTCGTAAAAGGGGCATAAAGTGTACTCTTATAAAGAAAAGGATTTCATCTCATTTGAAAGTCCATGGTCGACTGCTCCCGAAACATATATTAAAATAGTATTAAACCACCTGCATATTTGAAGATTTAAAGAATACTTTATTTAATCCATGTGGGATATTGTTTCATGTAGAGAAAAATAAAGGAATACGCATCGTGATAAATACATCCAATAAATACATCCAAATGTTCGAGCCAAGTTCCCAAGTCTGCCTAGGAGATGTCACAAGGATACAAAAAGACAGATGCCCAGTATTAAGCGCACCAAAGGGAGAACTCACGGGAAGCACTTTGATCCCAAGCATCAAAGCATCTCCAAGTGACACAGGTTAATGACAGCAGGTGCTCAATGGGTAATTGGTGACTATGAAATCCTATCAAAGAAAAAGTATTAGACCGGGGTTTACCATGTTTTATTCAACAAAGATAGTTGGTGTCGGTGGTCTGAAGATAATTCCAGTGTCTTCTGCTAAATATATACTGGAAATACTGATGTTTCTATTGCCAGAACTGAGAATATAGTTGTATAATATAAGATCTGTCCTACTGAAGATGCTACTGGTCATGTAGAGAATGGAAAGAAAAGTCCTATTATTAGTGAGTTCAATTAGCAAAGCTTATCACCATCTAATCCAATTGACTTATCTTCCAAGAATGTTAAGCATCGGGCTCACTCAAGACAGCATAAAAAACAATTCCAGATAAAAATGTTTTCAGATAAAAGTGTCAAAAGCATCCACGAGCATGCTCATAAAGTCAGGGGATTCAAAAGGAAATTTAAATGATGATTACTAGAATCAATCAAGAACATCAAAAATATTCTCAAAACGTTGGAATTTGTCTGAGGTTCAATATATAGGCTTCTGCAATTTTGTTACATTCAGGATATGTAACCTCAGATATTGTGGCCATGGATTAGAGTGCAAATTTATTATCATTGTCCTTTCGCCTGTAATTGAAAATTATTTCATGCCACAACCTATGACCTTTACAAGAAGATACGTCGATATTTAATGGGAGCAGTTTTGAAGACAGATGACAGAGCATCCATAAATAAAAGAGAAAGATTACTTTGAATCTCGTTAAGTAGGGATATTCTATAGGTTTCAAATCTTTCAAATGGTATCATATTTTTGGATTGATTTTTTATTTAGGCTTTTCCAAATTTAAAGGTATATTCATCTTGGATTTAATGCACAAAATTAGCATACCTCAAACTGTAATTTTCTCAAGGAATATTAGCCTAAATCAAAATCATGTCAACTGGAGAATAGAGAAGCTAGAAACATAGGTTGAGTAGTAATTTTCTCAAGAAATATTAGCCTAAATAAAAAACATGTCAATTGGAGAATAGAGAAGCTGGAAACAGAGGTTGAGTAGTCATCTCCAGATTTCTAGATCTATATCTTAAATTCGAAGGCATAAAACCAACATCAATAATCAATTTCAGATTTGGAGGAAAAAGATCAGCATTTGAAGGTGACACAGCCTATCTCGGGCTTAAAGTCCATTTCCTGATTTTATGACAACAATGGAGTATGCATGTGTAAACATAATAATTGTAGGTCAAGAATCAATCCCACATTTCAAGCAGTTTTCTTAGCAAGTGACTCGAGATTCGAGAATACAAGTGGCAGAGCACCTGACAGTGAATAATTATCTATCAAATAATTGTTACATATTTCTTGTCAGATTTCAAGTAGTTTTCTTAACAAGTGACTCCAGATTCGAGAATACAAGGTGCTCAGATTCGAGAATACAAGTGGCAAAGCACCTGACAGCAAAGAATTATCTATCAAAGAATTAGTTACATATTTCTTGTCACAAATTTAGATTGTTATATTCTTTGGGGCTCGATGACAAGCTTTCATTCCTAAAAACCTGAATAGTTGGTTAATTGCATTTTTCTATATATTCACACAATTAAAAGGTGGAGGGGAGGCTAGCCGAGAGGCTGAGAGGATTGTGAAGGGTTAGAAATTGTGTTTTGAAGTTCTGATACCTGCTCTATTAGATTTATGTTAGAATAACTGTAATCTGAGATGAGCTTTTATTTGTTATGAGCTTGTTTTTAATTGTCTTTAAATTTGATCTTATGCAACAGTCTTTGTTTAGACTGTTTTTTTATGAAATCCTTCATAATGATGTTTTCCTTATGAATGCTCATGCATAGGCTTAGTATGTAAGATTCCATGTTTGGAATGTCTTTCTGAACAGATTTCTTTATGTTAAGACATTATGAACTGTTTGTTCTATGTTTTAGCAATCAGCTTGAGCTTGAAACTGTTTAATCACCAATATATTTCTTGCTTCAGTCCAGTTACCCAATGTCATTCACAGAGCCTAATGTTTTCAGCTGACTTATGCCTTCTTTATCTATAATAATCTCTTTAACCCTTTGCACCAACTATCTAGACCACTTCATTAAATCATTATTTTCTTCTTTGAGCATTAATATGTGCTAGCCATGCCCTCTCCGTAGTCAGAGTTCATCTTTTAGGACTAACAGGGAGTCCAACAATAATGCATCAAGATACAAGAAGAATATCTTCAGAAGTTACACAATCTTCAACACCTAAATGTATACTCCCAGATCCTCTCATAAATAGAAAAGTTGATTTCGAATCTCTCATCATAGGAATAATGGAAGCTCACAAGGCCAGTTTCAGAATGATCAACCTCAAAGGTAACTTAAATTTGATAATAGACATCTTCAAAAATAAATCCTTAGGCTCATCATGGGAAATAGACAATAAGCTAATCCAACACCCCAATGACAATAGAGGTAAGGAAGAAATTTCAAGGGAAAACAATAATCATGTAGCTATGAGCAATAAATAAACCAACAGTATGGTAATGGGCCACAATGGTATTCGCTATGGTTTGAGTCTTGACAATAGACAACACCAAAACAAAGAAGACTGCCCTTGACACCTAGAGTAGGACCAGTTAGAGGATGTTATATTTGTAAACAAGATCACTGTGAAAAATATTACCCAAAGAGAGATTCAACTACATTTGGAGTTATTTCCAAGGCACCTTGCAATATCTATGCAACACTTGACAACTGACAAGGATAGCATCAGGGTTTTGTCATGAACTGCATGGTAATATTTGTGATATTCAGTGAGTATATTAAACCCTAGAGATGTGAACAATTTTATTGCACCTAGAACAGTACAAAATGCAAGTTTCTTATGACTAAAATGAGAGACACTTAGAGAGCAGAGCTAGCCTTAAAATAGAACAGATGTAATTCGAAGATGTAAACTTGAGATGGATTGGATGAAAAGGTGTGGCATCTTAATTAATTGCGAGAGAAAGGTATTTTTATAAATGGACAATTTGGGGAGATCAGCAAATATGCAGGAGTTGGTGAGACTTCTTTTAAGCATATCATTGTAATTCAATTAAATCAAAAGCCAAAATCATTTTTTCCAAAGGTGACTCTAAATATGTTTCATGCATTCAAAGAGTTTAAAATGATTTCAGGGCAAATTCGGGCCTTTGAGATTAGCTTTGTTGATTTTGAAATGAAACTTTCAAAAGTGTACTTTTCATAAATGTATTTTCTTCTTCTAGATCCTCTTTGAGAGTTTCAGAAAGATCAATTTCATCGGTGACTCATAGTTGATAAAGACATACTCATCAATAAATCCTCAGCCTCATTGGGATAATGGCTTGTAAACATATCCATATCGAGTAAGAGTAGACAAGTATGCAATGAGGTCGACCCTACGCACATGGCAGAGAGAGAAGGTTGGAAGGATGAGTTGACTAGGCATATGGTCTAACCCCCTTTGCCCTTCTTATTTGGCTGGATGGGACAACATATGTTAGCATTCACGAAAGAAATGATTTCAAACTATTCAACAGGGTCGAGGGATCACCTCAAGGATACCATGCCCAGGGTTATTAAGGCAGACAATTTGACACTCTAGCAGCAAGATGAAAAAGCTTTAATTAAACTTCTGCTACATTAATTAGAACCAACTCAGAGGAAGAAAAGATTTATATATATATATATGAAAAGCTTTATTTATAAAACAAAAAGGTAAGAATGTCTAGAGCTTATCTATTAAACAAGTTTTAATCCAACCAATTTATATCATGAAGTTTAAAAGTCCAAATCCTCCAATAAAGAATATCCAATGGAGAATCAAGGAGATCCTCATCAGTAACGGAAACTGCCCCCAAAAGGTCAGGTAAATATAAGACTTTGATTGGACAAATCCTCATCGGTAATGGAAATTTCCCCCAAAAGTTCAGGTAAAGATAAAACTTTGATTGGGCCTCTATAGTATAGACTCTATAGAGGTAATCTAGGTAAAGAATGTGCAGCAGTAATAGTAAGGGATGATAATGGTAACTTCATAACACTGTTAAATTATCACACATGAAGAGCAACAAATAATCAAACAGAAATGACAAAATTGTTAGAAAAGCAATAAGCTAGAAATAAAAGCAAACTAGAGGAAGGCTATTATAGAAGATAACTCAAAATTCAATATTTATCATTTGATGAAAGGAGATAGTAGCCCATTCTTGGGAGATGGAGGGAAAATTAAGTTGGGATAAAAAGGCAATAAGAAACTTTCATTATGTTGTCCATTGAGATATGGTCTAGTGGAAAGTTGAAGCACTTGCCATGACAATGACCCAGGATCAAAATCCAATGAACATGATGATTAAGTCTTTCCAAGATGTGAGGCCATGTTAATGTGATAAACGTTGGCTCAATGCTAATGCAGAGGTGTTTTTAATGTTGGTCCCCATGCTAATGCAGCCTTTGTCGATGAGGCTAGATGCAAGTCCTGAATGACTATGATAGAATAGATACCCAACCCTTATTCATGGCTTCATAGCCAAAAGGTCACCATGTTGTAAAATATAATATTGTAAGGAGACCTGTACCATCTCTAGTTAAAGCAAGTTACTAACCAAAATATAAATAAACTTTGATGAAGTTAAATTCAAGCATGTGAACAGAGAGGTAAATCAACTGGCTGAATATAGAGGTTTCTTCACTTTATACATCAAGGCCAACCAATGTAATGATGCTTTTCATTTGTTATCTGCAATAGAAAGAGGTTTCCACCCTCCCAAGCATTAATATAAATAGTGGTAATTGCAAATTTGATGGAGAATATTCCAGACCTCCCTTGTGCCAAATAAAGCAAACTTGACATGACAAATCAGCATGGAGGATAAAGGGAAAGGGAGAAGAAATGTGTTCTTGCCTCATCAATCCATCATGGACTTGCAAAGAGTCAAAAGTTACAAATGTGAGTGGTGACGAATGGATTTCCAGGTGCAAGGGAGACAAATCCAAAAAATAAGGAAAAGGCCAAGGAAAAGAGAGGAATGAAAGCAGAGTATATACCCTATGCTTGAGCTTAAGCAAACATAATTTCTATGAGAGGGATGGAAATTTTGAAAGGGGCATTAATGCTATCTATTGGTTTTGAGTTTTAATTATGGCCTAACCTTATAGATGAGAGATCATAAGGATATTAAATAATTGATAAATCCCTTGAAGGATCTTAATTCAATGGAGCCTCACTTGAAACTATTTTCCCTCTCGTAGGAATATTAAGAAGGGTTGCTACATGTTGGCTAGGAATCTTGAATGCATATGCAATGTGAATGATAAATCTGGGGATTTTTTTTAACAATTTTCGATGTATGTAAGATTTTAATAAGTAGTGGACATGGTAGTTTTGAGGACATTCTCAGGATTGAGAAGGAGCTATGAGGCTCGATGATATATCTTTTGATTTCACTCTTGAAATGTCAAATATAATGATTTTTTTCCATGGGAAAAAGAAAGTAGTTTTCTATTAGAATATGCATCCTACTACTTAATCCTTATTCATTCCACAATTAAATCCTTTCAAGGGAGTTGAATTTCATAAGATTCCACTAGTTGCAAAAATAAAAACAAGTTCTCATGATGCATTAAAAACTGATAAAGAATACCTATCCTGAGAAACTATGGTGGTGTGTATAACAAGTTTGTGCTATAATTTTTTCCATCTATGTTGTTTTTATAATGCCAGAGATCCAAAGTCTAAGATCACCATCCTAAGAAACAAAATAGAAACAACTGATAAATCTCAAATTGCAATATAAAGTCAATGAATAGTCAAAGCTCCAAAGTGTGAGATCACCATCTTAAGAAACAAAATAGAAACAACTGATGAATCTCAAATTGCAATATAAAGTCAATGAACAGTCAGGAAGAGTTAAAGATATTTTATCTATAAAATATCATCAACAGCAACTGCCACCCTAAGCAAAACTATTGGACAAACTATAGCACCAAAAGTTAAATAGACCATAAAAATTAGCCATTTTTTTAAGGAAAAGTCCCATTAATGAAGCAATAAGTGAAACACTATCTAAGCACAATGATTTTTTCTTGCAGTTAGATTACTAACAATAACTATTTTATGAGTGCATTGAAATCCCAAGCCATATGCTTCCCATTATTTTTAATATGATACAATAGCAAAGTACATGAAAATAAAAGGTGACATTTCTCCTACAGATATATGTAATTTTCGATAACTAAATTGAATAAAATATCACTAAATTGAATAAAATATAAAATCATTACAATATCTTAGAATATGTGTTTGTAGAATCTCAAGGTCCCCACCACAACCAAACCATGACCATGATTATGGTTACTATTTATTTATCATTATTCTCATTCCCATTCCATTTCAGGCCAATTCAAAGAAAATGATATAATCTATTATATTTTTATCAATTAGAAAATATTATCTTAGGATCTTGTCTGAGAGAATAACATACACAACAATCAATCAATCACAAGAGATAATGGACACAAATATTTTCCTTGGGGAAACCATAAAGAAGAAAACCACGCAACTTCCTCAGAGATAGAATAAGCGCCAATGGCAGCAGTCACAACCTAAAGACAGTAAGATGATCTCCAACAACTATTCTCTCTCTTATCCCAGCTTCTTCTCTCTCACTCATGCACTACAACTGAGTGTGAGTGACCGTGTGATAAATAGAGAGGCTCACTCTCTATTTATACTAATTCCTGACTTGACAATAACTTACTAGGGCCGACTTCTCTAGGAGAGTATAATAACCCCAGTGCCCCGAAACTATGGGGACTTTAACCCTTGAACAATAAGGAGGGTTACCCTCTATGACTTTACATGACTTGTTTACATTATTGATTCTCCTGATAGGAACATTGGGGTATGACATGACTCAATTACATTACAAATACTTCCTGATAGGAACATCGAGGTACAATATATAAAATATACAAGTGAATACATTCCAAAGTTACAAATACATCAACACTCCCTCTTAACTAGGAAGGTATTCTCTTGACACAATTCATCAGTACAAGTCTTCTTGTCTGGATCAAATATGGATCATCATCAATGCTGGATCATCATCAAAACTGGATCATCACTAGATTGTCATCAAAGCTGGATCATCATCATCACTGCTATCTTGATCAAATGATGCTATCTCTCAATTCTAGTCATCATAGGAAGTTCTACAGAGCCAGGCCTTTTTCATGCTGGTTGTAGGCCTAGCCTTCATGTAGGTCTTCATATTATTCAGCACTTATATCTGACCCAGTCAGAAAGGCTCTCCCAACACTTACATATGACCATGCGAGGAACACATCCAACATAAATGTTAGAAAGGCACGCCCAACACTCACATCTGACCATGGGAGGAACACATCCTGAATCCATGTCAGAAAGGCCCAACACTCACATCTGACCATGAGAGGAACCAATCCAGCATTCATGTCACAAAGGCTCTGCACTTACATCTAACCATGAGAGGAACCAATCCAACATTCATGTCAGAAAGGATTTGCACTTACATCTGACCATGAGAGGAACCAATCCAGCATTCATGTCATAAGGGCTCTGCACTTACATCTGACCATGAGAGGAACCAATCCAGCATTCATGTCATAAGGGCTCTGCACTTACATCTGACCATGAGAGGAACCAATCCAGCATTCATGTCATAAGGGCTCTGCACTTACATCTGACCATGAGAGGAACCAATCCAGCATTCATGTCATAAGGGCTCTGCACTTACATCTGACCATGAGAGGAACCAATCCAGCATTCATGTCATAAGGGCTCTGCACTTACATCTGACCATGAGAGGAACCAATCCAGCATTCATGTCAGAAGGGCTCTGCACTTACATCTGACCATGAGAGGAACCAACCCAACATTCATGTCATAAGGGCTCTGCATTAATTACATCTAACCATGAGAGGAACCAATCCAACATTCATGTCAGAAGGGATCTACACTTACATCTGACCATGAGAGGAACCACTCCAGCATTCATGTCATAAGGGATATCGGACTCATCACTTCCCTTTGTAGGGAACCTTGATCTGGAGAACACCAAGCTTCTCCCTGAATTATTCAAACTTCACTCCAGCTAATGGCTTGGTCAACACATCAGCTATCTGTTCATCCATCGCAGCATATTGGAGCTTCACTACTCCTCTCTGCACCATATCCCTGATATAGTGATATTTGATCTTGATATGCTTCGACTTGTCATGGAACACCAGGTTCTCTGACAACTTCACACAACTCTGGTTGTCGCAATATATACAAGTAGCATCCAACTGGAGATCAAACAAATTAGATAGTAGCTTTCTTAGCCACACTGCCTCACAAATAGCTGAACAAGTTGCGACATACTTTGCTTCAGCTGTACTCAGTGCCACGCAAGATTGCTTTCTGCTAAACCACGAGATCACACCTGATCCCATACTGAAGCAGCTCCCTGAAGTGCTCTTCCTATCAATGGCACTGCCTGCCCAATCTAAATCAACATAACCTTCTAGGTTAATCTTCTGATTCACCTTATACTTGATCCCATAATCAACTGTACCCTCTAGGTACATCAGAATATGCTTTGCAGCAATCGAGTGAACATGTCTAGAATCTGTTAGGAACTGCATTAGAGGAAATTCCAATTTAAAATGGGCCTTCTAAAAATAATACAAATTCCATGTCATCATGTATTATCCAATCAAAGTGCTTTAAAATTCAAAAAAGGAGCACCTCTTAAACAATTTTTTTAATATAATTTTGGGGATAGGTATCATAAAAAACTACTTTTTTTGTTCGTATTTTCGACACATCTCACTGTGTTTTTACTCAAATTTAGAATAGGAGAGCTTGTTGGATGTGGAATTAAATTTTGAATCCAACGAGTACTCACTGGCCATACTTTTGATGGGCCCTGCTACCCCAAAAACAAGAAATACTTGGAAAAACATGATGATGACATCATCATCACATTTTTTCAGGTATTTCTTGTTTTCGGGGTAGTCAGACCTATAAAAAGTATGCCGAGTGGGTACTCGTTGGTTGCGGAATTTAATTTCATATCCAATTAGCTCTCCCAATCTAAATTTGAGTAAAAAAACAAGGAGATATGTCCAAAATATGAACAAAAAAGTAGTTTTTTCTTTTCTTCCTCCAAAATTAATAAATATTATTTGATTATTTTAATTATTATTTTATTAGTTTTCCTTAGGAGGCCCATTTTGAGTTGAAATTTCCTCTAATGGCTCAATGTGTTCACAACAAAGAAAATATATGGTCTCGTATTCGTCAGGTACATCAAGGACCCAATCATCTGACGATACATTGTAGCATCAACCGACTTTGATGAAGCATCACCCAATAGCTTTAGGTTTGATGCCATAGGTGCGGTCATGGCCTTGCAGTCCATCCTCCGAAACCTCTTTAGGATCTCTACTGCATACTTCCCTTGTCCCAGGGAGATTCCATCTGCATTCTCCCACACCTCCATGCCTAGAAAGTAGTGCATCATACCCAAGTCCTTCATCTTGAACTCGGCAGCAAGCTTCCTCTTTGTATCAGCAATCAACCCATCTTCACTTGTTACAAACAGGTCATCTACATATAGTAGGAGTATCACTGGGTTCCCTTCTTCAACTTTGTATTAAAGGTTGGAATCTGCTTTACTCTTGGTAAAGCCCAAACTAGATAGGAATCCATCAATTCTATCGTACCATGTCTTGGGTGTATGTTTCAAACCATACAGGGCTTTCTTCAATTTACACACATGAGTCTCCCTATCATGTGTCTCAAAATCGAGTGGCTGCTCCACATACTGTTATACCAAAATCCTGTCACCATCATGTGATAAGACATTTGACATACCTACTTGCCCTGAATCCAAGATTCTGGAGTGGAAACTAAATGGTTTTTCATCAATCTTTCATACAAATTCCCATCATCGCGCATGCCCCTTTATCCAGGAGTGGTACCCCTGTTCGCACCGTACATCATCTGTTTCCCATAAGCAGTGCCACCTCTTATTGTCCTTGGTCCATAAGCAGTTATTACTAGAACCGCTCTGTCATAGAAGGAGAAACGTGATACCCTGGGTAAAAAGGGAAAAAGAGAAGTTTCTCGAGGCTTATAGATGATAAGCCTCATGTCCTGCCTTATCTCTACTGCTATGGGTTGGTTGAGCTCAAGATCCCTCATCCTAGGATCTTAGAAGCCACCTCACCCACTAATTCTTCAACCATCTATCCATTAAAGCCTTATAAATAAGAGCTCATAGCCATGGTTGAGGAGGGAACACTGGAGGAATTGTTATGATGTTGGATTGACCATTGGCCCAAGATCATTTGGAGAGAGCATAGAGAGCTAGAGTCGAAGCTTTTGGGGATGAGAAGGTTTGGTTTCATGGAGATGCATGTCGACACTAAGGCTTGGTTGTAAACTTCTTCATATTTCTTTAATGCAAGTTGATTTCTGTCCCACATATTTTGTTGTTGTTGTGATTTTGCATATATGTTTCTAGATTCCTTAGTCACTAGCATAGATTAGTAGATCATATTCTGGTTGCTTTGATCTGTTTCGTGTTGAGCTTGATTGCATGTACACATGTGGACTATCAAAGCCTTGTATTCCAGATATCTACAGCGTCTAGGGAGAGTCTTCAACCTCTGTCCTCTATTTTTTCTGGATCTGAACCATTCAGACCAATGGAACACCTTACTGTCCGCAGGAGGTGAAATATTCCAGCTAACAAATCTGGCGACTCCATTGGGGAATTAGTGTATCAGTTGTTCTGATCTTCCTCAGTCTGCAACCCTTTTCCAAATCCAGGCTCCGTTTTCTTCAACTCTTTTCAGTCAGATCTACTTTCTGACTTGCATTATTTGGGTTTGAAATTTCTAGATCTGTTCAGATCTGAGTCATTTCGGTCTTTTATGCTTTGTTTCTATACTCAATTCAACAGTATTTGCCTTGATCTAGTCTTTTCTGACTTGATCCATCATTCTTTTTTTTGTTTCGGTCATCTATAGGGAACCGCGCCTATGCTGTGTACGAGGAGTGGTGCCACCACCTAAACAAAGTGGATAGTAAGCGGTGCCACCACCTGTAACCTATTTGCAAGGAGCGGTGTTGTCTTTGAAACACTCTGTCAACACCTACGAAGCGCGGTGCCAGGTAGGCATCATTCTAAAACATTTTTTCCTCATTTTTCTTTAAAAAAATTTGGATTTTGATTGCTTTCAGTTCTGTTATCAGGCTTGTGTTACTGAATTTGATGTGTGTGGCTTGCTGATTTAATGGTTTAAGATTGATTTGAGTGGAATTTTGAAAGTTTGTTTAAGTATTTTTATTGTTCATCCGCTTCTATGCTTATTGGTTGTGCTTTAAGAAGGATTTCTTGTTTTCTAAAAAGTTTAGGGTGCTCATTGAAGTCTCTTTTCGTTGCATATACTGAAAGAAGAACACTAGATTAGCTTCTAGGTTTCATTTCTTACTTGCATAGTAAACTTCTTTTTCCTTCCTTCAAAAAAGAAAAATTTTGACTGAGACTAGGAGATCATCATTGAGTGTTGGATTTGGGTTTTCTGATTGGATTTCCAAGCTTTCAGAACCTTTATGATCTTTCATCTCTCATGCATTTAGGACTATCTCGATCAAAATATTAAAAAAATGGTAGTTTTAAGTTAGATTTGCTTATGTTTTTGAGAAAAATGAAAATTTAGAGTGCATTGGCATATAGGTGTGCTTCGTGTTGCTCTTTTAGGAAAAGAGATTCCCACCCTTCTCATTTGTTTTCGAAAAGAAGAAATAGGTTTGGAAAAATGTTTGCTTGTCATTGATTTGATGTTCATGACTGTTGATTGGAATGATTTTTGGTTTTGAAACAAAAATAAAACACTCTCTTCCCTCCCGTAAGTAGGCATACTGAACGGTAAAGTGAACATTTGCAAAAGCATATTGCATGGTTTTACTTTTCTGTCAAAACATCATGCAGTCACCTAACCGTACAAGTTAAAATTAATGGTAGTTGTAAGTTAAAATTTATGTAGTAACTTGAGTGATAGGTTAGAGACGTGTTCGGGTGTCGTAAAACGTAGGAGCTATTGTTATTTGTCAACATTACATTCCAAGACTTGCGTGGTTTTTCCACGTACCGTCAGTATATTGAACAACCTTTCACGTACCCTTGAGGTATATAGAAATGTACTTCACGTACTCGATTGTATATCAGAAGGCCCCTTGTGTACGGTTATGCATTAGACAGCACTA
The DNA here is from genome assembly GCA_001517045.1 of Pseudotsuga menziesii. Taxonomy (NCBI): domain Eukaryota; kingdom Viridiplantae; phylum Streptophyta; class Pinopsida; order Pinales; family Pinaceae; genus Pseudotsuga; species Pseudotsuga menziesii. The sequence goes on from LPNX011157371.1 coordinate 316,764, forward strand.
CTACCGATTCAAGCTCCCACGTACCCTGAGTATATCGGGAGACCCCACTAGGGTACCTTATCTATCTGAGAAAAGCCCTTTGGCCATCTTGTTTGGAGCCATACACCGAAAACAACATTCGGGGAGAATACTATGCACATACCCTCGAGGTATATGGCGAGTGGCACCTGCTTGATAATCCTAGTGAGAGACCTGACCTTTGAACTCCCCCTATCATTTTAAGTCTGCTTGTTTTGACCTATAGTTTTTGTAGGGAAGTCTTTTGGTGTTTTTTTTCTAGATTTTCAGACCCTAGGTTAGATAGGAACTGTACAAATTGGCCGAGTTAAGACAGTACAGGAGAGTATGGGGCTTTCCACCCGATTTTATTCCTGTTTCAGGAGAAAATCCAATGGAAGCTATCGACCAAGGAGATGCTACCACCTCCCAACTAGGAGATAATGTGGTGGTGGAAAGTGGAGTACCATATTCTTCACACTCGCCTCCCTTGGTCCAACAACCTTCTCGGCGAAATTCATCATTCCATTCTCCCTTAGAAGGTCATGTTGATGATACAACCCATCTGGACTTCGGTCCAAATGCTCCTTTTTGGGAGACACCTATAGGACATGCCATTGCCTCATTTGACACCCATGTAAGTACTCCTGATGATGAAGAATAACACAGGAAATACCGTGCTGCTATTCTCTATGCACAGGAGGTAGAAAATTAGATTGATGACCTATTAGGCTCTACACTAGTACGTTCCACATCTCTTCCTGTGGGATATCGTTCACTAGCCGATTCTATGAGACCCATTGAACTGACTATAGATCATCCATTAACAACCGACAACCCAGGTGAATTTACCACCACTCTCACCTCTCATGTTATGTCTGTTCCAAATATTCCCAGGTCTTCTACACCTGAGGCCCAACTTTCAATTCCTATTTCGTCAGTACCTTCTAATGCTGGGGGGCAACCCCCGGCATGACCTACGTTATCTGATGCCATAATTTTACCTAGTCAAGGGCAGAACTCTAACATAGAATCATCTATAGTTTTTGTCCCTCCCACCCATACTAATGTGGTAAATCCCCCATCTAGTTCAGGTCAACACTTGGGGGCACAACCTGTAATCGTTCAATATTCTAGAGGTTATGGTTATCAAACACCTGTAAGTAATCACCCATCTAATCCTACAAGAATTCGTTATACTGGAATTCCATACCCTAGTAAAACTTTTACACCATGGGGGCAACCCAACTGGTCTTACATGCCAGCTAGGGGAGGGATACCTATACTATACTGCGGGAGGTGCGGGAGGACCACCTTATGGAAGTCCTTCCCCTGGGGGACCTAATGGTCCCATAGGATCTGGAAACTTTCTTCCTTATGGTCTTGGTGGTCCTAGTGGTCCTAGGGGACCTGGTGGCTTTCCTCCTTTTGGTTCTGGAGGGTTTGGTGGCCCTCCACCTAGTGGTTTTGGTGGCTTTGGAGGTTTACCACCTCTTGGAGGCTCTGGAGGGTCTGGTGGTCCTGGTGGCCCTGGCGGTCCTCTTCTTGGAGGCCCTGGTGGTCCTAGTGATCCTAATTCCAGAAATCAACCCCCCGTGGGCAGATCTTCTGATGGTTCTTCCTCACAGCAAACTATTTATCAGTCTACCTATGGTCCTATTGGTAATTATATGCCATATCAATATTACCAGTATGTGCAAGACAACCAACAGTTACCTTTCCTAGCAACTTTGGACTTACCTGATCTGTCCAAGTTGATTAATGATCCCATTCGACACAATCCCTCATGGAATCCCATTCCGATAAAGTTACCATTGGATATTTTGAAATTCGATGGGAAGCAGGGAGACGATCTGAAGAACCATGTTATGACTTTTCATTTATGGTGTTCTTCGAACTCCCTCATGGATGATTCCGTCTGGTTACGACTCTTTCAGCGAACTTTGACCGGCACAATCTTGAAGTGGTACATCGAACTCCCACAACATTTGTTTGTGGATTTTGGCTCGTTGGCAACCATGTTCCTTACACACTTTCAACTCCCTATTCGTTATGAAATGGGCACTGATATTTTAACTTCTCTGCGATAGAACACCTCCACCCACATTTTCGATCATATTCATGAATGGAGAAGGTGGAGAAGGCCTATTAAGGCCCCTATTCTAGATCAATTGCTAGCTGATTGGTTCACTAAGTCCTTGTTGCCTCCTATTGCCCGAGATGTGGCTATGGGAGGTGCCGTTACCAAAGAGCAGGCTATTAGTCATGCTCGGTACCTATAATTGCTCTATTCCCAGTCTGGAACTCTTTATGACCTAATTCCTCAAGCTCCTCGCCCTAGCACTGACCCTGCCAAGCCACTAGCAAAAGTACCTATTGATGGGATTGTTGGTTCAATCCAGTCCCTGTCCGCAGCGAAACCTGCCAAGCAAACCCAAAATGCTAGTCCTTCAACTCCTAAGGTTTCCACCGAGGTCAATTCCTTTCAAAGTACTCAAACCTCGAGTAATAAAAAGAAAGTTAAAAATAGAAATAAAAAACATAGAAACCAACACGAGACTCCACGACCAACCAATAACGACAACGACAAAGGGAAAAGGAAGGCTAAATATCCCTGTCTGTTATGCGGTGGTGACCATTTTTCAAAGGAGTGTCACTGTCGGGACAAAATATCCTAGTTTTTGAAGTCTAATCCCGCATCCGCAATACTTACGGATCCCTTTCGCTATCAACAACAACTGGTAGACCACATGTCTAGCCAAGGTAACTCTAGTTCATCGGAGGAAATTCATATGATGTCCTCAGATACCATCCATCTGCAAACTCAAAGTCAGAATTATGATAAACTCGCAGATAAGAAAGAAGATCAATCTTCTTCAGGGAAAGCTCCCTCTACTAGTTCTCTAAAATCCTCGTCTACTGCCCCTTTATCTATCGAGAAGCCTACTCTCGACATGATTTTTTGCCCACCTAATATTGCTCTCCGGAAGGCTGTCTTTAATCCCAATGCCCGAGCTACTCAATTCTATAATGTGGTTGAAGAGGTATCTCTCTCAAGCACCTTGTGCCATGTCTACCCTAGAGGTACTCCAAAGTTTCCCCACACAGCGCAAGAACTTGTTGACTGCTTTAGGAGCTTTAGACCCAGATAACACTAACTTGATTCATTTGAACGTTGAGAATTATAAACCTATATTGCCACATAAGCTTGCTTTTCAGATAATTATGAAATTAGTGGGAAAGAAAGTCTTTCGAATGGTACTAGATGAAGGAGCTTCGACCTCGGTGTTATCTCTGACTTGTTGGAAAGCTCTTGGCTCTCTCGAGCTTGTTACATCACCTACGACCCTTAAAGCTTTGATGGATGGGGTTTCCAATCCCATGGTCTCATATCAAGCCTCACGGTCGAGCTCGAGGGAAAAGCCGTTTCCATCCAAGTGGAAGTGGTAGATGCCCCTTTAGATTACAACCTCCTTCTAGGAAAGAATTGGTTCTATGCCATGACTGCTATTGCTTCAACAGTATTTTGAATGGTCCAATTCCCACATCTAGGGAGAATTGTTACGATTGATCAGCTTGATTTTTGTACGTTGGATGTTACTACCTCCATGGCTAATAACATCCCCATGTTAGGTCAATCCCCTCCTCCTTACTAGTCAATTAGGGTAGGGATGTTGAAGGATTCATTCCTTATGGGGATTTTCCCATCTACTCCTCCTAGCACGGATACTGTGACAATACATATGATTTCCTCATTTGATTATGTGCCTAAGGGTAAAAACGTTGTTGATTCCACCTCATTGAGTGCTCATGAAGCTATGTATGACACCATTCAAACCTTTTCCGATGATGACACTGCTGACCTTCCTCTAGTGGCTTTGGATCCTTACCATTTATCGTACTGGTTAGAACCTTCTGTTCCGGTTCTAGACTATCTCTCTGAGACTTTTCCCTCTAATGATTCCATTATAGAGATCATGAACACGGATGAGCCCATTTGGGAGGATCACCACCATAGATCCATGTTCCTCCCCAACACTAGTTCAGGCAGCTATGATTTTGCATCTTTGTTTTCTACTGATATTGTCAACATTCCGCAAAGTCTTATATTGTTGCAAGATACAGATTCTGAAGGAAACCTTTGCAACATTACTCAGAAAAACCCAATTGACATATCAGCCAAGCCAAATGTTATCGAGCACATTCATGTTTGGCAGAACTGCTCCACAAATGAATCTGAAGCGTGTAAGGCCCTTTTCAAGGAATTATGTGATATTTTTGCCTGGTCCTATGAAGAGATGACGAGGATTGACCCTTCCATCATGGTCCATGAGATTAAAGCTTATCCCACGGCTAAACCTTTTAGGCATAAACTTAGGCAAGTCCATCCTCGGAAGGCCGCAGCTATTAAAGCTGATATTGAGAAACTTCTAAAAGATGGTTTTATTTATCCTGTACCTTGATGGAATGGGTATCGAATGTTGTCCCTGTCAATAAAAAGCAGGGAACCATTAGAGTCTGCATCGACTTTAGGGATTTGAATAAAGCTTGTTCGAAGGACAAATTTCCTACCCTGCATATCGATCAGATTATCGACAACTGTGTTGGAAGTGTCATCTTTTCATTCATGGATGGATTCTATGGCTACAATCAGAATGAGATATTGCCCTTCGATCAGCATAAGATGACATTCATTTTCCCATGGGGAACCTTTGCGTATAAGAAGTTACCTTTTGGCTTGAAAAATGCTAGAGCCACGTTCCAGCATGCGATGTCCTATGCGTTTCACGACATTAAACATGTTGTTGAACCGTACCTTGACAACCTCCCTACTCATTCACAGTGACGAGAGGACCACCCTGGTCATCTTAGAGACATATTCCTGAGATGTCGTCATTATAATATACGGCTCAATTTGCATAAATGTGTTTTTTGTGTTGAGACGGGACATCTGCCTAGCTTTGTGGTATCCAAAGATGGCATCCGGATCAATCCTTTGAAGATTGCCGCCATAATTAATCTACCAACCCCAACCAACCTCCTTGAACTCCAAAGTTTGCAAGGGAAGGAAAACTTTCTCCGACGTTTCGTGTACAATTTCGCAGATAAAACGCACAGTTATATGCATCTCCTCAAGAAGAACACTCCATTATTCTGGGATGACCAGGCCCAACGCGCCTTTGATAATCTTAAGCACGCTCTGACTCATTCACTCATGATACACCCCCCCCCTCCCCCGATTATTCAAAGGACTTTCGCTTGTATATTGTTTCCTTCGCAACTACCATCGCCATGGTTTTAGTGTAGGACAATCTCCACGGTCAGGAGCATGTGATTTATTACGCCAGTAAGAATCTTATTGATTCTAAAACCCGTTATTCACATGTGGAGAAGTTAGCATTGTCCACGATCATTGTTGTGCAAAAGTTTCATCACTACATCCTGCTCTACACTACCACCGTATTGGCAGACCAAAACCCGATGTATCACATTCTGAATCGTCAGGTACTCAGGGGCAAATACTCCCGTTGGATCGTCATCCTTCAGGAGTTCGATCTGGAGTTTCCCAAGGCCACATCAAAGAAATCCTTGGTTTTTGCAGAGCTTATGTGTGATCTTCCATGTGCTACAACAGAATATGAGCCCAGTGATTCATTTTCGGATGAATTCATGTTCCTGATTAGAACTACTGATCCTTGGTATGGAGATTTGCTGATTTATCTCCAGACCCGGCGTTTTCAACTGCATTTATCTCACGATAATCACTGCCATATCCGTCACCACCTGAAGTACTATCTTATCTTGAATGATACCTTGTATAGACGTGGGATTGACTCCAGTCTCCAGCGATGCCTCACTCATGAGGAGGCTGAACACGTGTTGAATTATTGCCACTCTGGAGCATGTGGCGGTCATTTATCTGGGATGGCTACAACCCAGAAAATCCTTCGCGCTGGCTATTTCAAGCCTTCTGTCTTCAAAGACTATCATGAGGCTGTTAATAAATTCCCATATTGTCAACATTTTTATCCTAAAAAGCGCACCCATCCTGCTCCACTTCACCCCGTCATTGTCGTTGGCCCATTCACCAAATGGGGGATTGACTTCATGCATTGTAAGCCTACCTCAGCCGAGGGGCATGGTTACATCATCGTAGCCGTGGAGTATTTCACAAAATGGGCTAAGGCCATGCCTACATATGCAGAAGATGGTAAGACTGCCGCTCTCTTCTTGTTCAATCATATCATAGCTATATTTGGAGTTCCGCAGTCCATCATCACTGATCACATATCTCATTTTCGTAATCAAATGATGAAGGAACTGAGTGCCAAGATAGGTTTTCACAATGAAAACTCTACACCATATTATCCGCAAGCTAATGGTTAGTAGAGGCCATTAACAAAGTTTTGAAAACTATGCTGCATTGGATGGTTGGAGATCATAAATCCAATTGGTACATCATTCTTTTTTCTGCTCTTTGGGCTTATCTGACTTCCATGAAAACAGCTACTAGTTTCACGCCATTCCATCTTGTCTATGGACTTGAAGCTGTCTTGCCGATCCAATGTCAGATTCCATCTTTACAACTTGCCGTCGAACTTCTCCTAGACACTTCCACAGAGGAAGAGAGATTTGTGTATTTGAATAACCTTGATGAGATGCTTCCTTGGCTAATGAAACGCATAAGAAACGTGTCAAGGTGCAATACAATAAATCTGTCCAACCTCTTGTTTTCAACGAGGGCGACCTAGTATTGACTTATGATCAGAGATATGACAAACTAGGGAAGGGTAAGTTCAAGTCCATGTGGTATGGACCTTTCGTTATTTCTAAGGTGTTAGAGAAAGGAGCTTGCGAGCTCGTTGATTATGATGGAATCCCTTTGGGGCAACCTCGCAATGGGTTGTACCTGAAAATGTACTATGCCTAGGTCTTCTTGGATAGTATCTTGTATATATGTATATTGATTGACTTTCAGTTTGCTTTTAGTATTTTCAAGATGGTTTTGAGTTTTAGCGTCCGCGTCTGTTTATACCATGTTTTGGTCATGCAGATGGCTTTCTACAGCTTCATTGATGGTGCCTACCACCACACCTTGAATCTCACCTCGGTTGCTTGGGTTCTCTATTCCCCAGCTGAATATTTGGTCAGTTCAGGAGCGGTTTGCATAGGTCCCGCTACTAATAACATCGTCGAGTATGAAGCAATCATCAGTATCTTAACTAAATCTGCCTCCTAGGATGTCCGTGATCTAGTAGTCTTGATGGACTCACAGCTCGTGGTTTGTCATTTGAACCATGTCTACACCATTAGAAACCCAGTGCTCCTCTGCCTCTTCCGGAGGGTATGTTTGTTAGAAAGATCATTTGGAACCATTACCTATAGGCATATCCCTAGGGAACATAATGTAGTTGTTGATTCATTGGATAATTACATCCTAGATTGGCATATTACCCATTCATGACGTTAAATCAAACATGGTACATTGTAAATAAACATTTGAAGACACATAGAACTCATAGAAAATGCATTGGTCCATTTGAAACGTATAAACACCGTGTAAAAGTCTATGTGTATATATATATATGAAAAGTTTTACAAAAAATAGGTCCCGAGACCTCCTCTGAAGCATGTAAGCTTTCAGGCAAAATCATCATACAAAATCCTGAAGCTATCAGCTTTTAGTATACATGTCTCATACACTAATGGTGCTCGTGATAGCACATCACTTCCCGTGCCACCCTGCGTAGCAGACTGCTAAATCTGCCCGGTACTCCCACTGTAGATCTTTGATATCTAGTCGGGAGGTCATTTATGTCAGCATCTGGGATGTCCAGAGTCAACCTCTCCAGGTTCTCCTCCAACTCCCCGATGATATCATCACTCTGTATTACGAAGCGAGCTCCGGCTTGCCTATCCAATGGAGATGCTCCTCCAGGCCTCGCTATTCCAACATCTGCATGAGAACAAACAGGTCTCGTCACTTATCATAAAAATATAAAACTTTAAAAAACATAAAAACATTGTCCAATTTAGGGTTTCTTGCTTCCTACCGATGTCACCCCACTATCCTCTAGGTGGGAGTGGTAGGTCGGGCTCTCCTGTAAAGTCCATGCCTGCATAGGCATAGTCCTCGACCATGAACATCTAATCCAGCAGCCATCTGAAGAATGAATCACCGAACTTAACTCTGCCCCTACCCGCTCCTGTGCAAGCCATGACCTGGACCCACCTCAGCATACGGGGGTCCCGTGCTCTCAGACTCCGGAAAGTCACCTGGGGCCTCATCTGTGGGACCCACTCGAAGAAGAAGAAGGTTAAGATGGAACCAAATCCGAACTGCTTCAACTCTCTCTGCCGACATTTAGTCAGCTGATCCTTGAATATTGGAAGCATTGCTTCCGCCCAGTTGAACACCGCAGGTGCCATAGCCTCTATGGCATACATCATGTGTGCCCTGGAAGCCTGGTGCACACCCTAGCTCCCAGCCACCCTCTGCATGGTGAACAGATCGATCTATAGAGCCCTATCTGTCACTGCCCTGATGGGGATCTTCTTCCCCAATGTGCCGGTACCTGGTGCACAGTGTCGATCTATAATCTCTATGGTGGTGATGTCCCTGCCACGAGAACCTGTTAGTGAGATGGGGGCACCCCGTCTCGATAGACCAGTCAAGAAGTAGATATCCTCTACCTCCACTATAAGTATATGTGCCCCCACCTCGAAATACTACTATTCTGGATTCCACATCTGCAATATGTGTTCTAGTAATCTCTCGTGGGACACAATGCTTGGGGTCTGGAAAACATTTAAGAGTCCACAATCCCGTAGTGCGTCAATGCAACCCGCATTTCTTTGAGCAGCAGCGTCCTCATTATCATGTGTTCTTTCCTTCCATACCACCATGTTTTGAGTCACCTAGAACTGCCAAAAACAACAATGGTATGCATTAGAATCATCCTTGAGTCATTGGAAATCAAAAGAATGAGTTTTTTCTACCCATATCATTTGTTTAATTTCTCCACGGTCAGCATCGCCTATGCCCCATTGGAGACAGGAGGTGGCACCGCCTATTTGCCGTGTTCTTGGCGCGGTTCTTGGGTGTTACTGTGTATCCCGTAAGGGGTAGCCACGGTGCCCGCATATTGGGTTTTAGGGATTTCCAGATAGGCCCAAAACCCCCCCAAATCTCAAAATAGAAGATGAAGGTCTTAGATGTTACCTGCAACTGACTGTGTTGAGAATGGACAATGGAAACTCCCGGTATCAGCTGTGGAAGATCCAGCTAGAAAATGCTCCAAGTGCTCTCTGCTAGAGGTAAATAGTGAAATGTTTTGATTTTTTACTATTTACTTGACTTATATAGACATTTTTGGGTCCGACTTACTATAGTTTCGATGTAAAATTGTATTTTAGTCAAAGTTCATTTGTCGTAATCCCTTAATGTTGGTCTTAAATGCATATAATGCTTGTTTCTGAGTCGTCTAGAGGATAAGAGAACTTTAGTAAGAAGCTTTGGAAAGTTTGTTTATGGCTTTTTCATACTTTCACAAAATGGAAAAGGTCGTCGAGTGTTTATTATGACACTTTGTCACGCTCATTAAAAATTTAGTATCAAAGTTCCGAGTCCATTTCAAGTTTCTTTCTGGGCTCGTAAAATACAACGTTGTGTAAAGAAGCGTCATGGAGTCCTCTTTTCACCTCTTTTTCAGGCTGCTTAAACATGAAAAAGTTGTCGAGTCCATTTCCAATTCTTTCCAGGCTCGTAAAATATGACATTCTGCAAAGAAACCCTATGGAGTTCTCTTTAAACCCTTTTCAGGCTCCCTAAATATGAAAAGATCGTCAAGCAATATTGTCTTCTTCACGCTCGTTAAAGTATTTGAAGAGTCATATGTCCGACGGTAGGTTATCTTTTTTTTCGGTTCATATCGAACTATTTATGAAAAAGGATCGCTCCAGCCAATCATGACTAGAAGAGTTCTCTAAGGTATGATTTTACACTTTTTTGGGCCTTAGAGACTGAATCATATGAAAAAGGACCCCTTTCGAGTCTTCTTCCGTATTCATTCAGACTCTCTAAACATGAACGATACCGAGTTTTCTTTCAGTGGACTCGTGGAATTAAACATTGAGAGACCCGTTTTGGGAAGGAACCCCTCCTCTCTCAAGTTCATAAAACATATGAGTCTGTACTTGTCTTCTGATAAGCTATATCGAGTGATTGTTACCCTCTTTGAACTCGTAAAACCGAAAAGAGGCACTCATCAATCATGATGGGGGAAATGGGAAGGGAATCATTTTGTAAATAATGGCAGTCGTTTTCCGTTACCTTTGAACATGACACTTATCTGCACAATCATGTCAATCAATTGGGTATTTAGCTGATCTCCGTGACGATCCACTTTCATGAGTCATGTCAATCCTTTGAGTCTTTCAAAAGAATGCATTGTCCACTGTCGCATTGTGTGTATGTCCTGTCTAGTCATGCTGCCAAGTCATTTTGTTGTGATGCCCGATGTTCAAGGGGAGTTTGAAGAAGTTTTACCTCTGCAGTCTACACAGTCTTTGTGTCAGTATCTTTGAGTTAGTCATATGGTTACTACATTCACATCATTCCAGAACTATGTTCCAAGTTTCGTGTCGTCAATGTGGGACTCATCATGGCCCTCCTTCGACGAGACTTTTCCTGTTGACATCAGCTCATTATCCAGGAAATAGTCTTAGAAACAATATTTAGTACCTTGAGATCTGTATGCCTTAATGACAATTTCTCTCGCTCTCAACATAGGTTCACATCATTGACCTTTGATCGATAGAATCGACTGGGTGTTCGACATCAGGGCATATATTCACACTCAGTAGGTTGTACTAGGGTACCTTGGAAATCATTGACATTAATGGTGATCTCCCTCGCACTTGTTAATGGTTCACATCATTGACCGGTAATTAGGTGGTTTCTACCCTGTTTGACTTCAAATCATTGTAATCACATGGATAGAATTGTACTTTGTGGAAGACGAGAGAAAGACCCTGGGTATTTGTTTAAAAGAGCTCATTGCTTTTTCCCCAGGTTGCGATGGAGTTTTGTATATCTTGAATGGAGCCACATTTGTATGGTCGTGGCTATGCTCAAATTTGCATTTGTATGACATATATCTACATTGTATGTCTGGTAGCTATGTCCAAGTTTGAGTCCTCTATCACATGGATCTATGCTGTATTCTAGTATCCATGCTTTTTTATTCCTCTCATGGATCTACCTTGTATTGGTCTGCAGCTATGAGTTTGGTTACTTGTGTCTATGAGTCAACATAATGATGTACTACAGATTCCTACTTGACAACATGCTCCGATCGAGTCGACATTTTCATCTCTTGGTGATGACTTGTTCTCAAAGCTCTCGTTTATCGTATCCCTCTAAGACTCATGCTTTGGGGGGCATCCTGTTATACCAAAATCCTGTCACCATCATGTGATAAGACATTTGACATACCTACTTTCCCTGAATCCCAGCTTCTGGAGTGGAAACTAAATGGTTTTTCATCAATATTTCATACAAATTCCCAGCACCGCGCATGCCCCTTTATCCAGGAGTGGCACCCTTGTTCGCATCGCACATCATCTATTACCCATAAGCGGTGCGACCGCTTATTGTCCTTGGTCCATAAGTAGTTATTACCAGAACCTCTCTGTCATAGAAGGAGAAACATGGTACCCTGGGTAAAAAGGGAAAAAGAGAAGTTTCTCGAGGCTTCTAGATGATAAGCCTCGTGTCCTGCCTTATCCCTACTACTATGGGTTGGTTGAGCTCAAGATCCCTCATCCTAGGATCTTAGAAGCCACCTCACCCACTAATTTCTCAACCATCTCTATCCATTAAAGCCTTATAAATAAGAGCTCATAGCCATGGTTGAGGAGGGAACACTAGAGGTATTGTTATGCTGTTGGATTGACCATTGGCCCAAGATCATTTGGAGAGAGAATAGAGAGCTAGAGTCAGAGATTTTGGGGATGAGAAGGTCTATTTTCATGGAGATGCATGTCAACACTAAGGCTTAGTTGTAAACTTATTCATATTTCTTTAATGCAAGTTGATTTATGTCCCACATATGTTGTTGTTGTTGTGATTTCGCATATATGTTGCTAGATTCCTTAATCACTAGCATAGATTAGTAGATCATATTCTGGTTGCTTTGATCTGTTTCGTGTTGAGCTTGATTGCAGGTACATAGGTGGACTATCAAAGCCTTGTATTCTAGATATCTACAGCGTCTAGGGAGAGTCTTCAACCTCTGTCCTATATTTGTTCGGGATCTAAACCATTTAGACCAGTGGAACACCTTGTTGTCCATAGGAGGTGAAATATTCCAGCTAACACATACTCTTCCTCTTCCACTACACCATTCAAGAAAGCGGTCTTGACATCCATTTGGCAGATCTTCCATTTCATTACTGTAGCCAGAGTAAGTACCGATCTAATGGAAGTGTATCTGGCTAGAGGTACAAAAGTCTTTTCATAATATATCCCTTCTTTATGGGAGAAGCCACAAGCCACAAATATTGCTTTATATTTATCTATGCTACCATATGCAGCATGCTTGATCTTGTAGATCCACTTGGAAGTCACGACATACTTCCCCTCTAGTATTGGGACAACATCCCAGACATCATTCTTCATGAACGACTAGTACTCCTTGATCATAGAATCCTTCCATTGTTTCTTCTCTGCCACTTCTACATAGTTGGAAGGTTCTTTATCAATGAAATCACACAATAGTGCTACATAGCTAGCGCAGGACCTGGTTCTTTTCCTCTCTATGTTCACTTCTTCTAGATCCCCATATATTTCTACACCTTGGATAGCCTCTCGTACCCATGCAGGTTTCCTCTTGTGAGAATTATTCTCTTGGGGTGGATCTACAGGTTCCAATGGTTCTTCTATTTCTCGATCTTCATCTTGATTTGCATCGTTCATAGTTGTATCTTGAATTCTGGGTACTTCTGTTTCTTTAGAGTCTTCAACTGGTCTCTTTCTGGATTTGTTGTAACTGAAACTTTGTCGAATGTTATGTATCTGCTTAGGTCGATCTTCTTGAATCTTGGGAAGTATACTCTATAAGCTTTCAGGATTTCACTATATCCCACAAATATACCCTTCTTCCCTGAAGGATCTAACTTTGTTCTCTTTTCTTTCGGAATGTGTATGTACACTGGACAACTAAATATTCTGAGATGACTGACTTCTGGTTTCATGTTAGAGAATACTTCTTTAGGTGTCTTGTTCTCGAGTACTTTATGCGGAGTACGGTTATATACATACACAACTGTTCTAGCAGCTTCTGCCCATAGATGCATAGGAAGATCTTGATCATGAAGCATTGCCCTTGCAGCTTCCGTAATCATTCTATTCTTTCTTTCTGCAACCCCATTCTATTGTGGATTATATGGAGTGGTTAACTCCCTCTTAATCCCTGAATCTCTATATAATTCTATGAATTCATTTGATGTGAATTCTCTGCCATTGTCTGATCGAAAGGTATTGATTTTCTTTTCTGTATGATTCTCGATCAAAGCTTTGAACTCTTTGAACTTGCTGAAACTTCATCTTTGTTTTTCATGAAGTATATCCATGCCTTCCTATAAAAATCATCAATGAAAGAAACGCAGTATGCATACCCTCTTAATGAGCTGGATGACATCAGACCGCATACATCGGAGTGAATGATTTCCAAGATTCCTTTTGCCTTGCTTTCGCTACTTGGACATGTCTTCTTTGTGTTCTTTCATTTTGCACATCCTTTGCAAACTCCTTCATGTTTTGCCTATGTTTCTGGAAGTCCTTCAACATCTTTTCTTGCAAGTGGTAGTGCTCTGTAGTGCACATGTGCAAGCCTTCTATTCCAAAGTTCATTTGGCTCTATTGAGTCATGAACCAAAGCTTGTTCTGGTTGGCCCTTCAGTTTGTATAATCCTCCCTCTTGCTCTCCAATTACTACTGCATCATCAATAGTCTTTCCTTTTGGAAACATGAGGACTTGGCCATCTACAAATGCAACCCTCATTCCTTTTGCATCCAATGTCGATATGGGAGAATATTCTTCTTTAGTCCTGGTACAAACAAGACATCGTTCATCTTCATAGACTTCCCAGAGTCTAGCTTGTAGGAGGATTCACCACTACCTTTTATGGGATATTGGTAGTCATCCCTAAGTTTTACCTTATGGGGTGAATTATGTTTGGATAGTTTCACAAAATATTCCTTGAATCCCTTCATGTGCTTGGAAGCCCCACTGTTAAAAAGCCAATCTTTGCTTCCATGTGTGAGAGTTCCTGTGAGGGAAGAGATCAAAACATATTCTTCATCACTTGAAGAGTCTTCACTTTATTGTTTGACTCTTTTCCTGGGAGGATCATCATCCTCTATAGTGTGAGCATGATGTCTTATTTTGTGGTTCTTCTTCTTTTTAGAACCATTCTTATTCATAGGACAATTTCTAGCAAAGTGTCCTCTTTCATCACATGTATAGCATCTGAGTTTGGATAGATTCTTGTTTGATCTTACAGAGTTATCTTTCTGGTGAGAATTCTTACCTTGATGATGATGATTGTCCTTTCTACTTTTCTTGGAGTGTACTGTGAGAGCTTGATCTTCATTTCCCATCTTTTCTTCTCGAGCTACTATTCAATCTTCTTCTTGTGAGCATTCTTCCCACAGCCTAGTAAACTTGATTAGCTTCTTTCTAGCACAAATTCCTTGGATGAAAGAATCCCATGACCTAGGGAGACCATTCAAGGTGGTCATCACAATCTCTGCATTCTCCACTTCTTCAACCATTGCTTCAAGTTGTTCTTTGATATGGAAGACCCTTGTAAAGTATGACTGTATGGTATCCTCATTCTGTATCTTTACATTCTTCAACTGGTTCCTCAAGGTCATCTTCCGATTAATGTTCTTCCCTTCAAATAGCTTAGTTGAGGAATCAAACATTTATTTAGGTGTCTTTAGGGAGGAAATCTGTGGTATGAGGTGATCCTTGATTGAATCAGCAATAAGCCTCTTAGCCATGACCAATTTCCTTTTGTGTAAGGAATTAGCCTCATCTCCCTCTGGAACTGGAACCTCTTCACTAATGTAAGAGTCCAAGTCATTTTCTTCCAGGACCAGGGAGATCCTATACTTCCAAGCTCGAAAGTTATAAGCTCCCTCAAGCTTTTCATCAAGCTTGGTGTGATGAGAAATCTTAACTAAGAACCTCAAATGGAAATACAATTAAAGGATTTATATCTTACTAGTTAGAGAAGCTGAAAACTGGATCTGGAGCTGATCTTCTACAGTGCTGGTTTTCTGGTTCCAAGGAAGATTAGGGTTTCACTTTAAAATTCCTCTTCAGTGAAAAGCCCTAATTTCTCAATGTAGTAATAGGTCAAAAACTGAAAATGTTCAGAATCAGATTATGCTTCAACAGAAAGATGTGCCCTTCAATGGAGGTTCAGCCTAGCCTCCCTTTGCTGATGGATTGTGGAGAGAGACCTAAAAAGTAAGAAGCCCTAGCTTCCGTAGCTGCACAGTGTCTTCTTCTCAGGTTAGCTCTGATACCATGTTATATTGTTATCAATTAGACAATATTATCTTAGGATCTTGTCTGAGAGAATGACATGCACGGCAATCAACTAATCACAAGAGACAATGGACATAAAGATTTTCCTCAGGGAAACCATAAAGGAGAAAACCCTGCAACTTACTCATAGATAGAATAAGCACCAATGGCAGTAGTAAAACCCAAATATAGTAAGATGATCTCCAATATCTATGCGCTACAACTGAGTGTGAGTGACTGTGTGATAAATAGAGAGGCTCACTCTCTATTTATACTAATTCCTGACTTGACAATAACATACCATGGCCGACTTCTCTAGGAGAGTCTAATAACCCTAATGCCCCGAAACTGTGGGGACTTTAACCCTTAAACAATAAGGAGGCTTACCCTCTATGAATTTACATGACTTGTTTATAATATTGATTCTCCCAATAGGAACATTGGGGTATGACATGACTCAATTACATTACAAATACTTCCCTATAGGAACATCGGTGTACAATATATAAAATATACAAGTGAATACATTCCAAAGTTACAAATACATCAACATAACCATTATTCTATAGACACTTGATATTATTTATATTTTCAATCGAACTAAACAATATTTTTGAAATATTTAAAAAAGTTAATATCATTGGCATTTTTATACGAAATGGTGTGTTGTTGTGTTGTTTTATTATTGTTAGCATGTCCATCTCATCTTCAATTGTGAAATGCATCGCTTTTCACATGCTCCCATGTGAATAACATTGGGAGGATATCAATGTAGAGACACACATAGGACTCAGGAGAACAAAAATATAAATAAAGAAGCATTTTCATTTGTCAGACACAATTCAAGAAGATTTTCTCTCTGATCAAGAAGACAAATTTTTTGGGGTTATTTGTTGTTTATATTTCTTTCTATGTCACACATGTGGCTGGTAGATTATCTTGAGGACAGTTGTGATACTTGGTTACACCATTGCAACATGTGGCATCCCTCTAGCGATTTTACACGTAAATTACAACCCTGCTAGGGCCTCTTGTCTTCAACCTGAATCTTCACATGAGGTTGCTATAGGATAATCGAGCTCTACTAGGTCTTCTACAACACATCCGATCTCTACTAGGGCTGTTACAACTCACCCAAATATGGTTTGGTTCCTGTTCTAAGGTTCAATAGCCTGTTTAGGGCATTTGGATCTCACGTTAGCCTTTATCAAGGCTTACATTAGCAAATCAAGGCTTTCAAAGGAACAGTTCAGGAAAATCAAATTTGTCTCAGGATGCTAGCAGGAAAAATACTTAGTCAAATTGTTAACATCAGTCAACAACAACCCAGTTGAAGTGTTTGAAGTTGCTTGATTAGTTAAATTGGTGACAACAATATTACAAAAGACTTTCCTTGTTCATTCTCCTAGTATGTGTGCCTTAGGGCAGTTTTGAAGAAAATGCAAAGGTCTACAAAATATTTATCTGCTCATGTACAAAATCAGTCATCTCATAATAAGGAAGATTTTCATTGCTGAGGTTTTTATTCATGAAAAGGTTTTCCCTAGGATAAAGCTTATGTATCTGCGCATGCTTGTTTTTTCTCTATTGTTCTCTATTTTTCTACTGCTACTATCTATCTCAGAGGTTAACTACTGATCTTATATTTTAAAGTATGCTAGAATTAGAATAAAAGATCACTTGGTTAATCATATACTATGGGCTTCACTAGTTCTACTAATGCCTCTATAAACTATACTACTATCGAAGTTGGATGGTGAAAGGACCAAATATGCTTCCACGGCACAGTAATTCTTGTTATTGATTATATTCCATCTATGTACCTTAAATAAGTCCCATTCTCAATCACCTAGCCTCTTTCCACACAATGGAGGAGGGTTTTGATCCAAAAATATATATCTCCCAGGACATTAATAGACTAGATCCGCAGACAAAGAAAGAGTATTCATAATGTCTCCATTACTAGTACTCCATTGTTTTTTATGTGGCCATACTTATTGTAGTAACTTCTCACAAAATTTCTACTTTCCATGCCTTATTTTCACATTACATATTTTTTCATATTTTCACTTTGTTGATGTGAGTTTCCTTAAGTGTCCAGCTAGCCTCATAATAGTCTAACAGAGAGTTAGTGTCTGTTAGACAATTGAAAGTTGACAAAACATGGAGATTCAGAGTTTATCTTTTTCTTGGAATTCCTTGCAATCTACTTCAAGAAATATTATTTTATTTTATTTCAAAATATTCTGCAACATATAATTTATGTTGATTATTGTCTTGTTATGTGACCACAAACAGAAAATGGGAAATCAAATGGGAAACAACAACAGAAAAAGAAACGGAGCTATAGGGTTCTAGTGGAAGAAGAAACCTGAACCCACTACCCCACTACCAAAGTATATTATGCATATCAAATTGATTAGTAACGTAATAATTTAATGTCTAGAAGGGAACATATCAAATTGATTAGTAACGTAATAATTTAATGTCTAGAAGGGAACATGAATGGAATAGAAATACAATGGGTAACCTAGACATGTTTTTGGTAAATAAGACTCTAACATGTCAGACAATGATAAATAGCTCTAAATTGAGATTTACAGAAGTAAATTAGAATTGCTCAGAGTACATCAAAAGAAACTTTAACAAGCTGCCTGAAATTGAGCATTTTGGTCAGAGTCATTCCATTTCAACCTTCATATATAGTATTGTATTGTTTATCAGTTTGTTGTGTGAAACTACTCTTATCCAGTTCCAAAATATTTTAATTTGGTTATGTGGGGAAGATGCCCTCTACAGACTTTTAAATTCCCTCTAAATCTACTTATGTTTATGTTTATTTTTACTGTCTTTTGAAATATACATGACCTGTGGGATTTTTTTCTCCTAGAATCAAAATTGAAAAATGAATTTAATCAAAATATAGTCCTCTATAAAGCGATAATTTGAATTGACCCAATAACCAATGAGAAGTAGACCGGAAACATGAAGAATTGGAGCACCTTCGAGTAGACGAATAGCAATTTATAATATAAATAACCTACATGTTTACCTCTGTATGCATAAATCATTGTGAGGGGTTTCTCAGGTATTTTCTGATGCAGACTTCATCGAGGCAACCATTTAATCAATTTCATTTGGGTTAAATTTTGGAAAAATGAACACCATAACCCTCCTCTTCACATTTTCGTATCCTCGAAGGAAATGGGTCTTGCAGTTTAGGAGAGAGAAAGGCATTCGATTCAATGTTACAGAGCATGAAGAATAAGGGGATTACCAAGATTTTGCATGCAAATGGAAGCTACCGACAGCGTCGAAAGATTATAAACTACATGCGTAAATGGGGATCCTCACACGCATGCCACTTTTGGATCTGGTCAATCACAAAACTAACCAATAAATAATCCCATTACTTGGTCAGTTTTTAGTCCGGTGATAAACACATGATGTAAATATTGCATTTCTTTCGCCACCAGACGTAGTTGGGATTTTGGAGTCCAAGGCTGTCACATGAATGGTGGGAATTAGAGCCTAACTTCCAATCTCTTTGATGTTTGCACGGGAAAATGGAGGGCTCCCTTGTTGATATTTCTGTTACTTTGTGTCTTCTTTGTGGGACTTGATTTAGTTTTTCATAACACTTGAAGGTTAGTATTATAATATTTATGGGGTTAATATTATAATATTTATGGAGGTAGTTTTCAAGTAACGATTATTTTATTAACATAATGGTATGGTTTATTATATTAATGAAAGTGAGCCACTATTATTATGCCGGTTAAGTATTTTAAGTGACATGTTTGACATGTTTTTCATTTATATGTGTGTTTGTGATAGTGCTCTTTCACTTGTAAAAGTGGTTAGGGCTAGGTGCAAGTTTGAGGAAACTTTAATGGAAGAGATACCTCACACTTGTGACCTTTTTGTTGAATGACCTTGAGTAGTTGAATATTATAAGTTGGATTTGCTTCATTGAATTTATTCTCATATTGGGATGGTGCATACTTATCACGTTGGGATACATGTTTCACCTATGAAAAAAAGGTTTATAATTGGTTGCAAGGTGGTTGTGCTTGTTTGTTCAACCCCCCCACCCCACCTCCAACATATATATGTCATCTGTCTAGGTGTTGGGATAATACCACCAGGATATGCTTATCTTGTGGCATCTGAAATATTTTCTACAATAATAAAATCCCCTTCCCTCTTATCCCACATTAGTTGTGATATTTGTTACACAACAACATATAAGCCTCAATATACCATTATCATTATGCAAATATCAACATGTTTCCCCCCGCTAATATAATGGTTGATTGGTTGTGGGGGATTATACTTGCTTGCTCAACCTTCTCCTCCCTCCTCTGCGTGACTTGTGTATGAATAATAACAATTGGATATGCATAGTTTGTGGTGAATTTGAATTAGATTTTGTGACTATGAGATGTTTTCCCCTTTCTTATAAAGTTGTTGCATCCAATGTTGAAGAACAAGGAGTCTTTCACCATTGGGCAAGGTTTGTATCCTTCAATTTTAAAATTCGATCGGTAAGCTTGATCTATTTGACTTAATTGTTTCAAAAGAAATTTTAATGTGACATTTTTTATTCAAGGTTGGTTGATACCTTGGGTTTTCAACTACTATTGTGGTTGATAGTTGAGACACCACTATCTCGATATTTAGGTAAAGAGGGGGGAATCCTGCAAGATTTTCCTTGGAAACACACATACACATACATTGACCTAGTTAAAAATTTATTTTTTAAATAGAATGGGACCATCCTAACTCTAGATAAATTAAATGCACTTGAAGGTTTAATCATGGATCTACTAAGTGCACCTCATTGTATATTTATCTCTCTTTGTGTTTAATAATTACAAGAGGATAAATATAATTATGTGGAACTACCATCTTAGTTTGACATGCAAGGAAGTTAATAGTAAGAATGTGATGGGAATTGGTAAGTGGTAAATGATAATCACTACCACGTGAACAACGTATAGAAACCCATGCAATTATACTCCATGGAGGGTATGAAGCATGGAGGATGCACATAGGACCTCAACTCATCATAAGATATCACCCCAAATCCATTTCCTAGCACACACTACCCTCCAAATCAAAATACTTTGATTAACTATACAATAGCAAATGAAAACTAAGATTGCAAATCGAGGAAACCTCATATTTTGATTTTGTTGTCATCTTTATTCATAAAATCATATTTTGTCCACTTTAGCAACATCTCTATATAATGTTCCTAGTTTTGCACCTAGACAATCTAGCACGAGTAGAATTTAAATGTTATTTATTTGGGATGTTAAAGTGGATGCAATTTTCATCCATTTTAGCATCATCCTGATATAATCCACCTAGTTTTGCACCTAGACAACCTAGCATAAGGAGAATATACATGTAATTGATTTGGGGTGCTAAAGTGGACACAATAAATGTAATTGATTTGATGATAATGACATTCACAATGATGTGATTATATGATGATGATGATGACAATAAAAATGATGAAGATGATGCTGATGATTAAGATAATGATGATGAAGACAATGGCAATAATTATGAAGTTGACAATGATGAGATTATATGATAATGATGATGACGATGATGGTGATAGTAATGATGACAATGGCAATTACAATGACAATGAGAATTAAGTGAATGATGATAATCCTTATAAGAAAGTGTTGGTACAGGTAAATAAACCCAGTTTCACTACAAGCTGCAAGATTAAAATGTGCTCAATCATAGTTATAAGTTATACATGCTTAAAATTGTAACCATATCCCACTTGTTATGCATGCTTTAAATTGTAACCATCTCCCATATGCTTTAAATGATGACAATGATGAACTAGATGACAATGACAGCGATGGTGTTTTTGATGATGACGATGATGGAAATGATGATGATCATCGTCATCATCGACATCATTGTCATTTCCATCATGATTATCATAATAGTCATCATCATTGTCATAATCGTCATTCATGTCATCATCGTCGCCATTGTCCTTTACATCATCATCATAATTATTGACATTTTCATCAGTTATTCATCATTACCTTTAGCATAAGAAATAGCATCTACCCAAAAGATGTTATTAGTGTAAAAGGGTCACGGAGGACACATACGATTTATGCATGAGAAACAACAACTTTATTTTTTAAGATGATCAACATCATTATTGGCATTGTCATCATCACCATCATCGTCATTCATTTCATTTCATCATCATTCATTTCATGATTGTCATCATCATCATCATTGTCATTGTTCTCCTCATTATCAACAACATTATCATCATCATCGTATCCTTATCAATATCATAATCAATATCCTCGTTGTCATCCTCAACATCTGGGTGCAAGACTGGATGCAAAAATGGTGCAAACATGGATGCAAAAAAAGTAGGCGCAAAAGTGGGCGCATAATGGGGTGCACCAAAAGTGGATGCAAAAAGGGACGCAATTGTGGAAGCAAAACATGATGAAAAAAGTGACATAAAATTGGATGCAACCATGGATACAAAATTGGATGTGAAAGTGGATGCAATAAAAGTAGATGCAAAAGTAAACGTAACACCCAACACAAAACTCGATGCAAAAATGGATGCAAAGATGGATGCATAAAGGGATGCAACAACTGATGTAAACTTGGATGCAAAAAAGATGCAAACATGGATGCAAAAGTTGAAGCAAAAGTGGGAGGAAAAGTAGGTGAAAAAATGGGTGTGAATTGGGACGCGACAAAAGTGGATGCAATAGTAGATGCAAAAAAGACGTAAACATGGATGCAAAATGGTAGGCAAAAAGGGATCAAAATGTGGGTGCAAAAGTGGACAAAAAAATGGATGTGAAATTAGATGCAAAAGTGGGTGAAACAAAACTAGATGCAAAACTAGACTCAAAACAAGATGTAAACTTTGATGCAAAACTTGATGCATGACGGGATGCAAAAAGGGATGCAAAAAAAGAAGCACAAGTGGATACAAAAGAGGATGTAAAAAATGATGCAAAAATGGATGAAAAAATGGGCGTAACAGTGGAGACAAACATGAACATAAAAGGGGGTGCAACAAGAGTATATGTACAAACTAGGCGCAAAACAAGGTGTAAAACTAGGTGCAAAACATGGCGCAAAACTTGATGCAAAACTCAGCGCATAACAAGGTACAAAACCCGATGCAAATTACAGCATAACTTGCACCAGATTTATAAACAGGACGCAAAAAAACACCTAAAATAGTACCAACCCATGAAATTGCGCCATTTTGTCCAAAAAAGGAAGAAAAATACATTTAAAGATGGTTTAGACGCAAAAAAGGAAGCAAAAAGAGACGCTAATCACAGGGTTTTGTTGTAGTGTAAGGTGTATCAAATCATGTATAAGAAACCCCTGGATATCTCCTCTTGTTTATGGTCAGACAACTTCCTTTTTTCAAGATCAAAGAGGAATTCATCAATGTTTCCCAATGTCCCCCTTCCTCTATATTTTAGTCATAGACTTGCTCAACAAAATACTCAATAGGTTAAAACAAAAGGCGAAACATTCCCGGAATCTCCTTTGTTACGGGAGTCCAACCTATCAACCATGCCCAATTCGTTGATGACAACATTCTTCTCGGAAGTTCCTCGACTCAAATTGCAAGAAGACTCAAAACCTCCCTTGAAAATTTCCTTAAAGCCTCAGGTAGCTGCATTAACTCCTCCAAGTCCTGGTTATATGGTTGGAACAACAATCCTAGAATCCTTAGAGAAATACCCTGTATTTTAGGAATCAAGGTAATCCCTAATTGGACTTCCTTTAACTATCTTGGAATCCCCATTACCAAATGCATCCAAAACCCCACAACCTGGACTCTTGTAATTCAAAAGCTAAAAAATAAAATTCAATCTTGGGGATTGAGATAGCTCAACCTAGATGGAAAGTTAGTCCTTATCAAATCCACTCTCACCTCCTATTATATTTACACTAGTGCAGTTTTTCTTGCTCCTAAGTCCACCATTAATGGTTAAAGTGTAAAAATCAGAAAAATTCCTTTGGCAAGGCGGGAAGACTCAAGGGAAAAAATTTCCATTTGGTAAATTGGGACAAAATTTTGGAAGACAAAGAAAATGGTGGGCTTGGATTTAGAGACCCGAGATTAATGAACAAAGATCTGGGAGCCAAGCTGGTATGGAGTTTGATTTCTAAGGGGAGAGAATGGTGGAAAGAGGTGATAAGGAAAAAATACATCAAGAAAACAAGATCAAAATGTTTGGATAACGACTAGGAAGGTAAAGGCACCCTTATATGGAGCCTTTGCAATCTGTCTGTTGGTCTAATTAAAGAAAACCTGTATTGGATTCCAAGGAATTGTTGAAAAATAAACATATGGACATATAATATTTTGGGGCACCCCCCTTTGACCTCAGCTCTAAATCTAGCCAATCTTAGCAGTTGGATGCAAGAGAACAACTATATTAAGCTCCAGTATATCTTAGAATGGTTCAGCTTCGGCGATTGGGAAGGGTGGAAGGATCTGCATCCCCCACCTCTCCTATGAAAATACTACACCCTCTTCACTTCCCATCTCCATGGCACCACTCCTTCCAACATCAGGAATCAAGATTCAAGAGGTTGGGGTCATCATGGTACAAACATTGTCAAAGAAGGTTATAATATCCTGAAGAATAATGGTGATCGGATTTAGTCCAACTTTTGGGGAAAGGTTTGGAACTCTGTCTACATTCCCAAAGTCAATATCCTCTTCTGGTTACTGTTAACACCAAAAAATGTTGACCTAGCTCTCCATGGTCTAAACCATAGTCATGCATCATATTCCCTCCATTATTTCCTCCATTTTGACCTGTGACAACTATATCTCCACTAAATATGGTCCAAAACATTATTATTCCTTCCCCAGAGATGAAGGGAGGTTGAGCATTTATTATGATTTATCCTCAATCTCTCCAAAAAAGGGCCAAAAAACACTAAAAATGCAAATGGTTAAAAAACCATAGATAAATACCATAGACAATAAAATACCATGGGTGAAAAACTCTTGGACCATCCTATAAATACATTGTGAAGGCCTCCCCCAAAACACTTTTTTCCATTTGTTCTCAGTCACATCATACACTTTTCTTCCATTATTCTTATATCTTGCCATACCATTTCCATGGTGTACGTTGATTCACTTCGTACCCATTTGGATCCATTCCCCATTTGACAACCATTTATGGAAGAGACTGGAGACCTAAACCGTGGAGCTGTGAGACCATTTCCTAGGATGGCTATGGTGGCCCCACATCAAAAGAAAGGTGTGTTCATTGTTTTTTCTTGTTATTAGTTAGAATATATTTGAAAAAACCTAAAAATTTCATTATTGTTGTTCTCGTTTCTCGTTATTATTGTTGAACTCTACCCTATGTTCTGGACGAGCTAGGGTAGGTGATTTTATACATAGATGGGGAGAAATATCTGCTACAGTTACTAATTCAAGACAAACTATTGGCAACATACAACTTAAGGAAAAAAGGAATACAAGGCCCCTCCATATGCTCCCTCTGTCATTCCCAAGAAGAATCAACCTCTCATCTCTTTTTGACCTGCACCTTCAATGTTCAATCTTGGGACTACATCATTGGAAGCCTTGGGGGAAGTTTTAATCTTCCCACCCATAATTGTGATCTGGTAAAGAATTGGAGAACCTTTTTTCTAGGGAAGCTATGCAAAAAGAAGACACTTCTTATAATTTGGAACTCATTGCCAAATAATACATGCTGGAAGATTTGGATTGCTAGGAACATACTCATATTTGAAGGAAGGAACCTCAAGGTTGCTATCAAAGTCCTCAATATGACACATGAAAATATGGATTCCAAACATATCTACTTTCCCAATTCATAAAATCTCAATCCCAAGGAAGTAAGCTGGTGCCGCAAATTCTTAAATCAGATCTCTCCTCAAACCAAATGTCCTCAAAAAATTCATCCCTCGGAGGTCAGGAAAAGAAAAGATGATTTTTTCCTTTGGAGTCTGAAGTAGCTCAATCTCACCCTTTTCTTTGAAAATGACTCAAAAGGTAACCCTATGGATGCAGGTGCGGGGGGTATTATCTTTGAAAACATTGTGAACTCTTACGCTTGGGGACTCGAGCAAAGATATAACAATGAAACAAAATGGCTCTTGCTTCTTGTCTTGGAATTGGAAGGGCGGTCTAATGTCCCAAAACTCATCGTCTTTGGAGACTTAAGGAAGGTTATCCAGAAAATGAGATCAGATTACAATCATGGTTCTGCCAATTGTAGGAGAATATATTCTCAAATCCATCATCTAAATCTCGTGCCACAGGTCACCTATTTTCATATTCTCGGAGACAACAATAAACTCACTGACAAGCTCACAAATAAGGGGGTTAAGAATAAACTATGAATGGTTACATGCAAAGATCAAACTTATTACAAAAAATATGTTCCATTGCTGTAATGTTAATTTAATAATAAGGTTGGGGGGTTTTCCATGGCTCTTCTGCATGCCTCCCCCCCTTGGTGAACACTCGACCTCCATCGACAAGCATCCATATTCATGGACATGTGGCGTCTCCATTCACTTGACGACATTTAAAGTATGTCGTGCTCATCATCTCCCTCAGGTACCGAGTCAACCCTTGGCACAACCATGGAAGAATCTAGAGACATGACTATTTCATCCCCCCCATCTCATTTCAAAGTTCGTTCTTTTAGTGAGAGAAGCTGAGAAAGGAAACAATGGTAGTCCACTTCAGAAGAATAAAAACAAATCCAACAACTATTCGAAGGATTGATGAGTGATATGAATAAAATCGGAGGTATCTTGTTTCATTTTGGAACCTAGTAGCCTCATTACTCATCCTGTGTTCTTTTGTGGGATCCAAACATTAGTACACTGTCTCCAATGGTGAATAATTCAGGAGATTCACACATTAATGAGATCAAATTGACTCTAGAAGATATTAAAATCCATCTATGAAGGGTTTATGAAATGGTGGTTGTTGGCGTCAAGGAGAATAGGGTGGTTGCGTCCAGTGTTAGATTGTTAGCAAACCAAATGGGCTTCCATGAGTCCAAGATTGACGATAATGACCGCAACCTGCGAGAGTTGATGGGAACCATGGATTTTATTAAAGAGGAGGTTCTAAAAATGTCCAACATGAATCAATGCATCCCCTTCCAAGAAACCCTGGACCAAGGTGACCACCCAATGGAGGAAACTTTGGTCGTACAACCCACTCGCGGGCTTGAAGGAAAGAAAAAGTAGTAGAACCAACTATGTTTTTTTTATATAGATGTATTTATGCATTTTTATTAACAAACTGTTTGTAAGAATCTACCCTTCACTGGGTCTAAAATATTTTAGAAAGAATCACAAGATATTTAAAATCTCTGGTATTAGGATATGCATCATAGTTTTAATCCTCTTTTAGAAAAGTCTGAAACCTTGGGTTCAATTTTGTATGTATGGTTGTGGATAACTTTTTTTTAGTCAATACAACATTTCTATGGTTTTTGTTTTAAATATATATATATATATATATATATATATATGAAAAATTCATGAGTGGCTGATGTATATTTCTTGAGTGACAATGAGGATGTGGATGCTTAATAAACATGTATTTGAGCCCAAAAATTTATCAACTTATAAAGGAGCTAGGTTCACAGTTGGTAATGCCCCTCTCCATTCCAAATGTATAGAGAGAATTTAGAGGGAAAAATATTAGAGGTAAAATACAAACTATGATTTAGACCTCTAGTTTTTCTATAGTCAACCTTTCATATATGCCCTCATTTCTATTTTCCTCATATTTTTGTAAAAGGATAAGAAACTTGTCATGATATGTAAGTAATCCCAATACCATAAAATTCAAAAGAAATTGAAATGTGAATTTCATTACCCTCTATGAAATCAACATTACTCCATTTTAACCTTGGAATTATTGTGCATTGATACTCCACAAAAATGCAAAATTGTAAAGTGATTTTGTTTTGGTGCTTAATGTTAGATTTTTATCATTTAAGCTAGCATTATCTTAGGATATTTAACTGAGAGAATAACAAGCACAACAATCAAACATAAGAGACAATAAACATAAATTTTTTCCTTGGGAAAACCATACAGGAGAATACCCTGCAACTTCCTCAGACATAGAATCAACACCAAAAGAAAAACCCCAAAAATAGTACGATGATCTGCCGACAGTAGTAGTCTCTCTCTCTCTTGTCCCAACAACTTCTTCTCTCTCAGTTATGTGCTACAACTGAGTGTGAGTGAATGTATGATAAATAGAGAAGCTCTCTATTTATACTAATTCCCGACTTGACAATAACTCACTAGGGTTGAATTCTCTAGGAGAGTCTAATAACCCTAGGGCCCCACAACTGCGGGGAATTTAAACCTTGATCAATAGGAGGGTTACCCATAATGACTTTACATGACTTGTTTACATTATTGAATCTCTCGATAGGAACATCGTGGCATGACATGACTCAAGTACATTACAAACACTTCCCGAAATAAACATCGGGGTACAATACATAAGATATACAAGTGAATACATTTTGAAGTTACAAATACATCAACACTCCCTCTTAACTAGGAAGGTATTCTCTCGACACAATTTATCAGCACAAGTCTTCTTCTTTGTGTCATCTGGATCATCATCGAGTTCTTGTAATCTTCATCTTCAATTCATCTTCATCTGGATCTGGAACATCACTACTGGATTATCATTGTTGGATCATCACTCGATCTGGATCATCTCTAGGTCATCATCACTGGTGCTATCTCTTGATTCTTCTCGTCACAAGAAGTTCTACAGAGCCAGCCCTTTTTCATGCTAGTTGTAGACCTAGCCTTAATGTAGGTCTTTATCGTCTTCAACGCTTATATCTTCCCATGGAATGAACCATGTCAGAAAGGTCCACCAAGCACTTACATCCAGCCATGGGAGGAACACATCCAAGAACCATGTTAGAAAGGCACGCCCAACACTCACATCTGACCATCGGAGTAACACATCCAAAACCCATGTCAGAAAGGCCCAACACTCGCATTCAACCTCATCTTGTCAAAAAGGCTTTGCATTTACATCTGACCATGTGTAAACACATCGCGCCAGAATGGCTC
This sequence comes from Pseudotsuga menziesii, assembly GCA_001517045.1. Lineage (NCBI taxonomy): Eukaryota > Viridiplantae > Streptophyta > Pinopsida > Pinales > Pinaceae > Pseudotsuga > Pseudotsuga menziesii. The sequence continues at coordinate 345,530 of LPNX011157371.1, forward strand.
TGTACTTACATCTGACCATGTGTAAACACATCGCACCAGAATGGCTCTACACTTACATTTGACCATGTGTAAACACATCACTCCAAAATGGCTCTCAGTCCCAGACTAAGTATTCCTGGTAACTGACTAGGTACCTCCATTCTCCCAGAGAATGGCATTCAACGCTTATATCTGATCATGTGGGAACACATCCCATAGTCACCTCATAATGGCTCAACACTCACATCTACCATAGAAGGAATCAATCCTCTCACCATGATAGAATGGCTCAACCGTTACATCTGAACATGGAGGGAACCAATCCTCTCACCATATCAGAATGGATCACGAACTCATCACTTCCCCTTGGAGGGAACCTCGATCTGGAGAACACCAAGTTTCTCCCTAAAGTATTCAAACTTCACTCTGGCCAATGGCTTAGTCAACACATCATCTATTTGTTCGTCCATCACAACATAATGGAGCTTCACTACTCCTCTCTACACCATATTCCTGATATAGTGATATTTGATCTCGATATGCTTCGACTTGTCATGGAACACCGGGTTCTTAGACAACTTCACACAACTCTGGTTGTTGCAATATATACAAGTAGCATCCAACTGGATATCAAATAAATTAGATAGCAGCCATACTACCTCGCAACTAGATAAACAAGCTACAACATACTCTGCTTCGGCTGTACTCAGTGCCACACAGGATATCTTCCTGCTAAACTAGGAGATCACACCTGATCCCATACTAAAGAAACATCCTAAAGTGATCTTTCTATCAATGGAACTACTTGCCCAATCTAAATCAACATAACCTTCCAAGTTAATCTTCTGATTTGCCTCATACTTGAGCCCATAATCAACTGTACCCTTCAGGTACCTCAAAATATGATTTGTAGCAATCAAGTGAACATGTCTCGAATCTATCAGGAATTGGCTCAAGGTGTTCACAGCAAATAAAATATCTGGTCTCGTATTTCTCAGTTACATCAAGGACCCAATCATCTGACGATACATGGTGGCATCAACCGGTTTTGATGAAGCATCACTCAATAGCTTCAGGTTCGATGCCATAGGTGTGGTAATGGCTTTGCAATCCATCATCCCAAATCTCTTCAGGATCTCTACCGCATACTTCCCTTGTCCCAGGGAAATTCCATCTGCATTCTGCCACACCTCCATGCCTAGAAAATAGTGCATCATACCCAAGTCCTTCATTTCGAACTCGGCAGCAAGCTTCCTCTTCGTATCAGCAATCAAGCCATCCATACCTGTTACAAATAGATCATCTACATACAGTAGGAGTATCAATGGGTTATCATATTCAACCTTGTAGTAAAGGTTGGGATCTGCTTTACGCTTGGTAAAGCCCAAACTGGATAGGAAGCTATCAACTCTGTCGTACCATGTTCTTGGTGCCTGTTTCAAACCATACAGGGCTTTCTTTAGTTTACACACATGAGTCTCCCTATCATTTGTCTCAAAACTGAGTGGCTACTCCACATACACTTCCTCTTCCACTACACCATTCAAGAAAGCAGTCTTGACATCCATTTGGTGTATCTTCCATTTCATTACTACAGCCAAAGAAAGTACTAATCTGATGGAAGTGTATCTGGCTACAGGTGCAAAATTTTCTTCATAATATATTCCTTCTTTCTGAGAGAAGCCACAAGCCACAAATCTTGCTTTATATTTTTCTATGCTTCCATATGTAGCATGCTTGATCTTGTAGATCCATTTGGAAGTTACAACAGAATTCCCTTCCGGTCTTGGAATAACATCCCAGACATCATTCTTCATGATCGATTGGTACTCTTCGATCATAGCATCCTTCCATTCTTTTCTTTCTGCCACTTCTTCATAGTTGGAAGGTTCTTTATCGATGAACTGGAGCATGACCTGGTTCTTTTCCTTTCTCTGTGATTTTCTTCTGGAGCCCCATATCTTTCTACACCTTAGATAGCTTCTCGTATCGAAGTAGGTTTCCTCTTATGAGGATTCTTCTCCTGAGGTGGATCTACGGATTCTTGAGGTTCTTCTAATTCTTGATCTTCTTCTTGAATTTCTTTGTTCATGGTTGTGTCATGGATTCTATGTACTTCTATTTCTTCAGTTTCTTCAGCAAGTCTCTTTTTGGATTTGTTGTAAGCTGAGTCTTCATCAAATCTTACATTCCTGTTGATGTCAATCTGCTTGAATCCTGGGAAGTATATTCTGTAAGCCTTCGAGCTTTCAGAGTATCCCACAAATATACCCTTCCTTCCTGAAGGATCTAACTTTGTCCTCTTTTCTTTCGGAATATATATGTACGCTGGACAGCCGAATGTTCTGAGATGGCTGACTTCTGATTTCTTGCTGGAAAAGACTTCTTCAGGTGTCTTGTTCTTGAGCACTCTGTGTGAAGTACGGTTCTATACATACACCGCAGTTCTGGTAGCTTCTTCCCATAGATGCATGGGAAGATCTTGATCATAAATCATGGCCCTTGCAGCTTCCATGATCATTCTATTCTTCCTTTCTACAACCCCATTCTATTGTGGATTATATGGAGTGGTTAACTCAATCTTAATCCCTGAATCTTTGCATAATTCTTTGAATTCATTTGATGTGAATTCTTCGCCATTATTTGATCGAAAGGTCTTGATTTTCTTTTCTGTGTGGTTCTTGATCAAGGCTTTGAATTCCTTGAACTTGCTGAATACTTCATCTTTGTTATTTAAGAAGTATATCCATGTATTCCTAGAAAAATCATCAATAAAAGAAACATAGTATACATAACCACTTAATGAATTGGATGACATCGAACCGCATACGTCGGAGTGAATGATTTCCAAGACTCCTTTTTCTTTGTTCTCGCTACTTGGAAATGTCTTCTTTGTGTTCTTTCCCTTTGCACATCCTTTGTAAACACCGTCATGTTTTTTCTGGATTTCTGGAAGTCCTTCAACATATTTGCTTGCAAGTGGTAGTGCCCTGTAGTGCACATGTGCAAGCCTTCTATGCCAAAATTCATTTGGCTCTACTGATTCATGGACCAAAGCTTGTTCTCTTTGGCCCTTCAATTTGTATAACCCTCCTTCTTGTTCCCTAATCACTACTGCATCATCAATAGTCTTTCCCTTTGGCCACATGAGAACTTGGCCATCTACAAACGAAACCCTCATTCCTTTTGCATCTAATGCATATATGGAGAGGAGGTTCTTCTTTATTCCTGGTACAAACAATACATCCTTCATCTTTATAGACTTTCCAGAATCTAGCTTATAGGAGGATTCCCCACTACCTTTTATTGGATACTGGTAGTCATCTCCAAGTTTCACCTTGTGGGGTGATTCATGTTCTGATAGTTTCACAAAGGATTCTTTGAATCCTGTCATATGTTTGGAATCCCCATTGTCTATAATCCAATCATTGCTTCCACGTGTGATGTTTCCCGTGAGAGCAGAAATCAAAACATATTCTTCATCACTTGAAGAATCATCACTGTCTTTTCTGATTCTCTTCTTGGAAGGCTCATCATCTTCTACAGCATGAGCATGATGTCTTTTCTTGTTTCCCTTGTTCTTGATAGATCTATCTTTGTTTCTAGGACAATATATTGCAAAGTGTCCTCTCTGTGATGGCTTGTTCTGGTTTTCTTGGATTGTACTATGAGATCTTGATCTTCACTTCCCATCTTTTCTTCTCGTGCTAATATTTGAGCTTCTTCTTGTGAGAATTCCTCCCATAGTCTTCTAAACTTGACTAGCTTATTTCTGGCACAGATCCCTTGAATGAAAGAGTCCCAAGCCCTAGGGAGACCATTTAAGGTGGTCATCACAATTTCTGCATTCTCTACTTCTTCATCTACTACTTCCAGTTGTTCCTTGATCTGAGAGACTCTTGTAAAGTAATATTGGATAGTCTCCACATTCTGGATCTTTACATTCTTCAATTGGTTTCTCAGAGTCATCTTCTGGTTTATGTTCTTTCCTTCAAATAGTTTTGTCAGGGCATCAAACATAGCTTTACATGTCTCTAGGGAGGACACCTGTGGTATGTGGTGATCCTTTATGGAATCAGCAATAATTCTCTTAGCCATGAAAAATTTCTTCTTGTGTAAGGCCTTATCCTCATCTCCCTCCGGAACTGGAACCTCCTCATTGATGTAGGAGTCCAACTCATTTTCTTCCAGGACCAAGGAGATCCTATACTTCCGGGCTTGGAAGTTATCAGCTCCCTCAAGATTTTCATCAAGCTTGGTATGATGATACATCTCAACTGAGAACCTCAAATGGAAATACAAAAGATTTATATTTTACCAGGTTAAGATGTCGGATCTGGATTTGGAGCTGATTTTTTGTAGAGCTGGTTCAGGAGCATATTAGGGTTTGACTTTGTCGGAGTTCTGTCCAACCAAAAACTTTGATCTTGATCTCTAAACTTTGATTTTGGGGAGGATATAAATCCAGGCGTGGGCTCACTCAAAAATTCCACTTTTGTGGGAAGCCCTAATTTCCGACAGTAGTGTCAGGTCAAAAAACTGAAAATGCTCAGAATCAGATTCTGCTTCGATAGAAAGATGCGCCCTGGAGAGGAGAGTCAATCCAACCTTATTTTGCTGAAAATCTATGGAGAGAGATTTAAAAAGTAGGAATCCCTAGTTTTCACAGCTACACATTGTCTTCTTCTCAGGTTAGCTCTGATACCATGTTAGATTTTTATCATTTAAGCTAGCATTATCCTAGGATCTTTAACTCAGAGAATAACAAGCACGACAATCAAACATAAGAGACAATGAAAACAAAGTTTTTCCTCAGGAAAACCATAAAGGAGAAAACCTCGCAAGTTCCTCAGAGATAGGATCAACACCAAAAGAAAAACCACAAAAACAGTAAGATGATCTCCCGACAGCAGTAGTCTCTCTCTCTCTTGTCCCAGGAACTTCTTCTCTCTTAATTATGCACTACAACTGAGTGTGAACGAATGTATGATAAATAGAGAATCTCCCTCTCTATTTATACTAATTCCCGACTTAACAATAACTCATTAGGGTCTACTTCTCTAGGAGAGTCTAATAACCCTAGGGCCCCACAACTACGGGGACTTTAACCCTTGATCAATAGGAGGGTTACCCACAATGACTTTACATGAATTGTTTACATTATTGAATCTCCTGATAGGAACATCGGGGCATGACATGACTTAACTACATTACAGACACTTCTCGGAATAAACATCGGGGTACAATACATAAGATATACAAGTGAATACATTCCGAAGTTACAAACACATCAACACTTAATAGATTAGCGTTAAAATGGATATATAGTTGGCCTTTTTTATGTGGGTAGGAGGTTTGTTGTAAGACATTACAAAAATTAATGAACATCTCCCCTAGTAAGGATGCAAAGCATCTCACTTCTTTTAGTGCAATAATTACATAAGTGACATTGCTATGATGAGTTCACACAAGATCTACTTAAAGTTAGATGATGCAATGCAGATTTAATAGCAACTAGAAGAATTGGATCAGGGTGTTTTTCACTTAGAAAAACAAACCATAATGTTGTGTTTTGCATTGTTAGGTAAGTAGGTTTGAGAATACATTTTGTTAGGTGCGGCATGGTATTTCATTAGAGACATTGAAATGGTCAATTAATCACTAGATAGAGAAGACAATTAGTATGTATGATATAAATTGGAGAGGAGCTCCATTTTTTTTTTATTTTGAAATCTTGAGATGCAAAAATGTAGAGCTCAAATATAACTGCATGCTTATTAGGAACCTAGAGTGACACCACAACTTAGAAGGTCCTCAAATGTCTAGCCACTAACAATTTCATTCTTTGTAGGTCGGTTATAACTAAAAGGGAAAGGAGAAAGAGATGGTAACCAATAATGCACCTCACCTTAGAAATATCTACCCACCAACTTCTAATATTTCCCCCACCTAAAAAAGATACAATTTTACACAACCCTTATTGAAAATACCCTCCATAGATTTAATATAATCCTTCCCAAAGGGACACTTTAAAATACTAGTCAAACTTACTACTTTACTTTTTACTTATTCTAACTTGATCACATTTGTGCTTAGGAACCAAATCTTCCAAACCATGTATACACCAAAAAAGTTATGAAACTGACTTATGATCCAAAGAGGAAAAATCATATATTGTCCACCCTACTGATAGAAATGAGGATTACCCTGTAGGTTATAATCAATGCTCAATTGGTGAAGTCTTTTCTCTTGCATGAGAGTGATGTGAGGTTAAATATCTCCAAGCGTTAAAGTGAGTATCTATATGAAATTCATTAATAAATTATAAACATTTAGTCACATCAAAAACACAAAAATATTGTCTCATTGTACAATGTACCTTCACTAATCCACATGTAGCACTTCACCTTGTCATTCCTTATACACTAAGAAAACGTGCAGTTGACAAGGTAAAATCTCTTTGGCATGTCCATTTTTTTAAATGCCAATTACTAGTCCCTTGGAACCACCTTTTTTTTAGTGCAATACATGCTTCCATCACTCATGGTTCATACTTTCTTAAAGGTGTGAAAGCTCCAACAACACCTATAGTAAACTAACCCAACCTCAACTAAGTATTTATGTGCACATTGTCCCTTCTGATCATATCCCATGTAAGCTTTATTGATATCCACTACAATTCACACAAAGAACTATTTCCATTACCATCAAAATTGGCAATCTTGTACATGTCAAGGACATGATAAGTGATTCATAAAAACAACAATGTGTTCATATCAAACCAGGAAAACAAATGAGCTAAACAATATACACTTTTCTATAGAACATGAGCCCACCTGATGAAAAGTTACGATTTTTCCTTCCAAAATCATGCCAATTCCTATTTATCCACTTACCATAAAACATGATATCGATGAATCTGACAATTAAGGATTACGGGCTAGTGTTCAGTAAACTAGAAAGGGCTTGCACATTTTTGACATGATTATTAGGAAAATGAGGCAAGTAGTTGTTTGAATGGAAATTGAGCAAAGACAAGGATATTGAGAAATTGCAAATAAAAACTAATCCTCTAGAAGACTATGAGTAACTAGTCCTCTTTAAGGGATCTATTTCAATAAAAACAAAATGTCGATCAATGTGACACATTAGAGCTGTATTAAATCGAACTACAAGTCATCTAGTAAAATTTTCCATTGCAAAAAATGAAAATCCATACTCATAACTTAAAAACCTTATTTAATTACTCTCATTGTCTTTGGAAGGTCATCTTATATGTTGAGAGAATGTGTTAAGAAATTCACCCACAATTAGAAAGTAAAGGTTATCTACCCAAAATAAATATATCACAACTATTAAAGGACCTCCTAGAATATCCAAGAGACATGAGCTTTGTTTTGAGTAAAAAAGAGTAAGAGAATTAAGTATAAAGGTGTCACTAACTCCTCTAAGAATTCTAAACTCAAACAAATTATAGACAACCATTTTGAATCCAACATATGGTTGAATGTTGATCCTTAATTAACTCCCTGCATGTAATTTCTCCTTAGGATGACTAATATGGATGCAATTCATGAATTGTTTAGAATGAGTATATTGATCTTCAATCTGCTAGTCTGTAGGACCATTTGATGATGGAGTCCTCGGTCGTTTTATTAAATCCACTAAGTCCATTGACATAATTGTAAAATCCAAATAACATCTATTTTAAAAAATGTTCCATTAGAAAAAAATTCAATCTACTAAAAATTAAAATATCCATTACACTTGAGACAACCAATTATTTGTTATTCCACCATGTACGCTCAATAAATATTCCAGCACACCCAATAATTTTCCAAGACCTGTCAAGTCATTGTCCTAATATAAGGAAATTTACAAATTACCAGGAAACTAATTTCACTTGTATTTGGATTTGGTGCAAGATACACTGGCCAAGAAGACCCTAAAGCATGCAGAGATGAAATATTAGGATTTTTCATGCATCCTGCAAGAGAAATGGAAGGAGCGTCGGTAAGTTGGAATGGATGAAATCAAAGGGATACAAGAATATGTGTTACTAAAGGAAACAAGACAATACAAACAAATGAATTTTTTGAAATCACTAATTATTAATACAAGGCACAAAAATTGAGGCTTCATTGACCCTTGTATCCAGTGTGCATAAATTTACACTGATACCAAGATGAGATGACTCTTTTGAATGCAATTCAAGAGGGTTACTTCATTGCTGCATTAGATCACATCTAAGCTTAGAATATCCAATGTCATGGCCTCAAGAAATTCATTTCTCCAAAATCATGAAATTTTAAGATGTTGTGCATCCACTTTTCCATTTAGTTCTAATACATCAACAACATCTTCTCTATAGGTATGCATCTTCAGTAAATAATTTTACATGAGAAACTTAACATCTACAGAATATGCCAAAGCAATTCATGATTTAACAGTTTTAGAGTACTTAAAATCTAATATGGATCACATGAATTGTTCTTGTGCCTTCTGCTTTCATAGTCTTATAAAAAAGTAGTCCATATTCTCATCATTTATTGAATCCACTGTGCATGATTTATCTTCATTATTTGAAAATCAATTTCTAAAGCAAACGGAGGGAAATTGGTCAGATGAAATACCCATGTTTCTTTAAAAGTTATCAAGCCCAATATTGTAGATGCCAAAATTTGGGCATCTAATATTGGAGAATTATTGTTGAGTTGTCTATTCTTTCCTAAATTCCATCGTTGGGGTATTGTCTACAGTTCTAACCTCAGATGGCATTCTTTCTTGTAAAATAATATCACAAAAAAACTTGCGTAAAGTTCCAATCACCTTTGGATGACAGTGATGTTCTAAATTGTTCAAGTATAATTTAATTACCGATGTAAATTGGTATTTTTTGTGGATATGTTGAAAAATAAAACAAACAAATTTTCCATCTAATCCACTCTTTAATTCATTGTAACACAAACAATTTATCAGCTTAGAAGAAAATTGGTCCTCTTCTCTTATAATAGACGACCTGATGGATAAATTTTCTTTGTACATAGTATACTATATACTAGACTCCCCACTAAATTAGGAACTTCTCTATTTATGGTTTCCATACCAAACCCTAACTTGTGCACGCATTCCCCTTGGGCATATCTGCAATCAAGACAAATAAATGCAACAAGATAATTAAATAATCTAGAAATTAATTGGCGTGCTATGCAGTAAACAAGTTAGGAAACACACAACTTTTGAATGAAAAAACTTACTGGACAACAATATTGGTCAGGAAACTTACTCAACATTCATGTTCTCAATTTGAGCATGTAGTGTAAACTTTTCCAGACAAGTTTAATCCCCCTCATCAAGACACAATTAAATTGATAGGGACTTCAATTCATCCATTACCTTGTGTCTTACAACATTGAGCATGTATGCAGTATATTTTTTTACTACTCAAGTAAATACCCGACTAATTGTTGAGCATGATGTCAACACCAATACCACCAAATGATGACCCTTCTTTCACTTTTCTACCATGAAACACATTGCTCAATTCAGATATGGTTATCATTTTTTTCTCTTTTAAAGTCATCAAGCTTCAACCATTGATAGGTACTAAAATCCCTCAATGCATTACAAACACTAGAAGAAAGCAGTTAATGAATTGATGGTAGAACTCCATGTACCTAGAGGACTAATAACTTGAGAAAATTACATATGAACATAACTATAGATCAATGCTAGAGCTCAGTAACAATAATATGAAATTATATTATTATATTGATGTTATCTTAGTCCCTACTAAAATCCTAAACATCAAAAGAGTAAAAACAGGATGTTCCTAGGAGGAATAGTAGCCAAACAATAACAATGAGTATGTATTAAAATTATAGTCAATTACTTTCAATTGATTCATTGTGATCTCATCTTGTAGAACACATTTTTCAACTGTTAGCACTACATCAAATGCTTCTATTAATGGAATATTAGATAACATATTGGGAGTTTCTAGTTTTAAATTGCCACATGCATGTCATTAACTATAAATACAAAAAGAAGAGAGAGAATCTACTTGTAGTCTGCAAAGAAAATCACAATGCAAACCCATAAATGTTTATGTCATTAATAAGGTCCTTACTTGAACACCAGACAATTTTAGCTCAAAACAATCATTGAAAGCTTTTAGCATTGAGAATTCATATTTTTGCATAACTTTAGTATTATAAAGTACATTCTTACTTGAAGTGTATAATTTGTCAATCTTGAATTTTTGGGTTGAAACTCTTTCCCCAACTACTGAAACAAAATGCATTGATTTCATAGAAAAACCTGCAAATTAGTAGAAAAAATAAAATTTAAATATGTTGTCATGTCGAAAATAAGTATTAAGTATAAGGAATTCAATGATTGGAAAAACAAAAAACAAAACAAAAAAAAATCAAACTTGCAAAATTAACTGGGGTCTCCATTTCATCTAGAGGATAGTGATACTCATAGGAAGTACACTGACAAAAAGGTGCCAACTTTATTGGTTCATAAAGTTTTGCAGATGGAACCCCCAAAGGAAGAAGGATTGTTGATTCAGCACATACCTTGCATGGGAAAAGGATCAATGAAAATGGAAAATGAACTTGTGCATAAAAACTAGTGACATTGAACCTAAGGGCATTAATATAGCATAGTGCAAAGAAAAAGAAAATCCTATTAATAATTATAGATGACAAAGTGGTAGATAATATCTATTAATAAGATAAGACATAGAATGGGTAATGAACAAAGATAATCACACCAGTAAGATCATAATGATAGTAATGATGATAGAATGAATTATATTTTGATTGATGCATGTTTAGGGGAAAATATTTTGTCAGATAAGAATGTATATGAAAAGTAAGACTTGCACTATGGTTCTTTAGGTTGTAGCCAAGGATGGAAAATTAGAGAAAAGTATAACAAAAAAGAATGCTTAGAAGTCACTGATGTTCTTTCGTTCTTCGATAGATATGACTTTGTTTGTAAGTATTTCTCATAGTGAGAAGATTGAAAGTAACCAATCACAATGGTTGAAGTTTCACTTGGTAAAATGCAACATATATGTTGGATGCTTAGACTCATTTCAAGCTCTGAATATCCATTCATTTTATCTTTCATTATGAAACATATATTCACAATTGGGCATGGACCATGAAATAAGGGTCCCTAGAGGACTTCACTAAAGCTAGTAGAATCCCATAAGGACAAGGGTATCACACCCTTCAAAGAAACTATCACATCCCATAAAAAAATTTGCTTAGAAAGAAAAACAAGAGATTTATATTTGTGTATTACATCTATAGCCATAACACAAGTAGAGTCATGAAAATGAATATCTATATTGTTCACTTCAAGGTCAATCTCAAACTTGTATCTATCAGAAGCATTTGAGGGCTCCAAAACTCATACAACACATTGAGAAAAATTAGTCAAAGCTATAGTAGAGAGTTTCCTCCAAATGGACAATGGGATGCCAATAGACCACCTCAATACACATGTTTACTGTTATATTCACACAAAAATATTCAATTCCCTAAATATATAAATTCTATGTTAGAGTTAACCTTGAATCGAGAATGAGTCAAAGGTGATTTAGGTATAGCACATGTTTTTGGACCCATGGTATTTGGTGGTCAATTGTATTTTTCGATGGTATTTGGTGTTCCATGGTATTTGGTGGCCCATAGTATTGTCCCATGGTATTGCATGTAAATAATACTTTATAAGGCTTGAGGAGGATCCATTGTAAAGTGGCATGGAGGTGATTAGTGGCTAGCTCACTTAGCCCATTTTGGCTGGTTTAGGTCAAGGGATATAATAGATCTATTATGGTAGTTTTTCCCGGTTTTGGGTTTTCCATGTAAAAATTGTATGTCTATCTTAAATGTGTTTCTATATGGTTTTGTGTTCTCTCATTATTAATTGTATGTATGCTCGTTTAAACCCTAATAACCGGTATCACATCCATGGTTTGGAATATAATTGTGCTCATTGTATTGAACCTAGTTTTTTGAATTAATTATGGGGTGCATGTTCAGTGATACCCAAAACCCTAGTAGTATTTTTGGGTTCCTGGTTAGAATGTAATTTCCTCAGGTTCTAAAAGCACATGATATCCCTTTTATGCATAAAGGAAGGATGTTGCATCGAGTGTGGAATGAACCATTGGGTAGGTACGAGGGGGTCAAGTGTACTCGTAGACTAGCTTGATGTGTATCAGAGAGGTTGAGCCTTCGATTTCAGGAGGAAAGTGAATCTCACATGTGGGACCAAGATTGATGATCCATGTATGTAAAGAGAATTCCAAGAGAATTGGAGGTTACAGCAGCTAAGGACCCATGTAATCCGGTAGATGGATTCCTCTTTATACGGACATCAATGACAAGTTTGTATGCAAGTATAGAAAGAGTATGGAAGGAAATGAGCAAGTAGACGAGCAATAAAGTGAGCATGGAAAGTGATAGGATGAAGCAATGGATGGTGATGGTGTAGTCACCATGAAGACACATGAAAAAAATTAATGGATTTGTTTGCATGTAAATGGGAATATGGCCATAAGACCTAGTAAGGCATGCATATCCTTGTTAACTCACCGGTAAAGTCATGAAATAGACCTAGGTGATAAGGGGTGTATGTGTGATTCCTCCGTAAACGTTTGAGGGGGTTGGTGATTACTCCAAGTCAAGTTTAAAGGGGGAACTGTTAGGCTTAACCTTGAATAGGGAATGAGTAAAAGGTGGTTCAGGTCTAGCACATGTTTTTGGATCCATGGTATTTGGTGGCCCATAGTATTGTCCCATGGTATTGCATGTAAAAAATCCTTTATAAGGCTTGAGGAGGCTCCATTGTAAAGTGGCCTAGAGGTGAGTGGTGGCTAGCTCACTTAGCCCAACTTGGCTGGTTCAAGTCAAGGGATATAATAGATAAATAATGGTGTTTTTTCCTACTTTTTGGATTTCCATGTAAACATTGTGTGTATATCTTAAATGTGCTTCTATGTGGTTTTTTGTTCTCTCTTTTCTAATTATATGTATGCTCGTTTAAAACCTAATAATTCTACGCTAAGTACACAAATTTATATAATTAGTAGAGTCATCACATGTGGTTTACCCTCAATTTAATACTTGATTGGTTGAATTTGGAATGTAGATCAACCATAAGAAAATCAAGTTGAATCCCATCAAATTACCACCCAGTCGATGGTCCCATTTGGGTAACCTTCAGTTGGATCAAATTAATTTCAATCTTTAAACAAATTTGGAACTTAAAAATTCCAGGAAAAGGAAACAAATTCCTCATGGATTAAATCACATCTCTTTGAATATATTGTCATGAAAATACACACATCAATGGTTGTAGTTGATAAAATTCATCAATCATAACTCCTCAAGAAATGATACATAAAGTCGGTGAGACCTTGAGTCTAGTTGTAATGAAGTTTAGTCGAGTCTCAGTATTTGACTACAAACAAATTTAGTAGTAGTATAGAAGAAGGGAAGCTAAGGGTTTCATCAATGATCAATAAAAATACGTAGTTAGTCAAAATCAAGAAATAAGGGAAACATGTCCAACACAACTGTGGAATATCTAATGGAATCAGTGGCTGAACCCAAATTGAGTTACATGCATACATTCAATTAATGGCCTTAAAAATGAAACTTGGTAGATTTCATTAATAGTAGTGTTGACATCGATGGATTTTATAGTTCCAAGGTTCTTTGGTTTGATGTCCCTTGATAGTTTTGTGTATGTTGTTGTGTCTTCTACATTCATAGTCTTATCGAACATTGGTCCATCTTTCTCATCATTTACTGAACCTATCGTGCATGAATTATCTCGAATTTTTGACAAACCATTTTAAATCAAACAAAGGGAAATCAGTCAAACTTACTTTGATATTTCAACATGGTCCTTAGAAAAATTGAAATACACAAACTCAATAAAAGCATAAATTTACTCTATGCTAAGACCTTGAAGTACTATCGGTCCTTGAAAATTAAACACCTTGCTCAAACACCCTCTTGCAAGTATAGACGAAGATAGTTGGGGAACCCTGCAAGTAAGAGCCTCATCTTTGTCTTGGCCTTGCACAAACAGTTTCAAATGAACGAAATCATCTACCTCCTAGTCGAATTTTCGTAGATAATCTAGATCTCCTTGTACAAAAATAATAGCTAGTTAAACCTAAAGGGCTAGACAATGAAATCACATTGAAAACACTCTACATATATATAGAATTTCCACCTTCAATTTAAAATCTAGTAGTGGAAACAATTCTGCATCCACGAACCAATACGACTCTTCGTAAGGCATTGGTTTCATCGATAAGGATTCATGCGTCGAACCCTACATCTGCAAGCTAGCCTAAACGTGAGCAATATATTTAGAAACTGAGGTCAATTATTTGTTAATTTTGCTTAAGTCACCATGGAAGATCCATTATTTCACCAAGCCACACTTCGAAATCCATCCTGGAGTCTGCAAATTGTATATTGAATGTAAGAAGACCTATCGAAATGTAATTTGTGATTTAGACATAAAAGAAATTTACCCCAATTACTTTTCCCCCTTAAATTTGTTAATATTATTATATTATATATTAATATAATATATTTATAGATTAAAATTTTATAATATTAATGTTATATATTATATATAATAAATCTAATTTATTAACAATTTTAGTCATTTTTATTTATGTGACTAATTGTTTAGTTGTATTTTTTATCTGAAGACTAAATAGTCATTTTTAGTTGTATTGTTCTAGTTTAGTCATTTTTATCTTAAAAACAATCATGTGACTAACTTTTTTTAGTCACATAGTCATTTACCTCACTTTTTCTACTAGTGAATCATATGCTCTATGACCAAATGTCTAAAGCCTTAGAATAATATAATAAATCATATCACACACCATATACAACAAATAGTAAATGTGCAAAAAAATCCAAGATAGATAACATAGATGATTTATACAATCATACTCCTTGAATAATAGGAGAACCTCATCCAAATAACCCAAAACATTCATACATCCAATTCATGTGTTCACCCAATAATGATTGCATGTATTCTATATCTACATATTTAAACTCATTGCACATGTGGCCCCTTCAATACGGAGACTCTATTACATATACATTTGCATACATTTTTTATATGAATATTTTAGACCCTTAATGTCAGGGACATAAAGATAAGATATTGTTAGTCAAGATCATTGGAACACAAGAAGAGTTTTGTCTCATTGTCAATTTCAACATGATATATAACACATGGCTATGATTTTTCATAAGAAAAAGCATGAGCTCTCATCATCTTCCCTAGAACAAACCACGACCATACGCCTTTATCCAATCATGGAACCTTGACCACATATCAAAATCCTAAAATAGCAGTGAATGTTTGGGAAAACTCAAGAAGCCTCAATAAAGTAGAAATTTATGAGGGGAAATCATGCATTGAGTGTGGCTATAAAACATGCATGGAATCATGCACCTCAAAATTTCCCTGGCCTATAAAAGAAGGATCCATGGGAAAGGGATAGAGAAAAGTGTCATGAAGCAGAAAACAACTGATGACATTTAGTACAAGCTAAAGTAGTTCAAAGTCAGTATTGCCCCTTTTGTTGAGACAAGTAGGAATCTTTAGTCAAGATTCAAGGATTGCAATATCGGTCCTAAAAATTATATGGGAGTACATTGATTGTTATTCGACAATGGGTAGTGGAATGTGCATAAGGATAGCGGACCAAGTACTTTGGTGAAAGAGACATGATAGATGTATGTTAGGAAATCATTATTTTTGTAATTGTTTTTTTTCAAATTTAGTAAGATTGTTGTTCCTTCCCCTCAACATCCAAATACTTGTCATTTCACATGTTTTTTTTAGTCTATTTGGGAACAAAGTTCGTTTTACCTAAAACAATTTGGATTTAATCATTTTATTCTCTTTAATATGCATATCCATTTGAAGAAGGGTAAAGTTTCGTATGTGTGTAGGTACAAAGGTCTAGTTTCAAAATGAAGCAAAGCATCGGCATGCCAAATGAATGATCAAACAATCAAGAAAATAGATTCTCCTCTTACTCTCCCTATTCATACTCTAGAATATTATGTTGAAACTAATTTAAGGAAAGAACATAGAAATCTACTTCTTTGATTGTCAGAGGGATTAACTCACTCTCCAAACAATTAACCTGTGGGGCATTTTCAACACAATAGTACTGGCAACTCGACTATGGGTATGACTATTCCATGAATCATCTCTATTAGGTTTGGTTTAGCGTTGCTTAAAACTTTAAAATATATAGTACTCTAGTAATTAGCCTAGAACATAGAAAAGAAATTAAAAAATCAGATTAAATCTATTATACATTAGTATAGCCTCTTCTCATGATTGTTTCATTGAAAAGACATGGTCAACCACATATTTTTCTCAAAATAGTTGTGGCCAATCATAATTTCTCTATAAATCAACAGTGCAAGGGAGTTCACTTTACATCTAATGCATTTCCGTGATAAAATGTTTTTTTTCATGTTAAACCTTGAGGCTTGAAATTTCATTTTCTTGAGTTAAATAGTTATATGCATGGCTTGTTATTATACCAGCTTAGATCTAGCTTTACCCGGCTCTATCATGTGCTGAGAGGGATCAAATATTTCGATGTGAAAACCCTTTTTTGGAGTGCAATTGTTGAAGCAGGGTTTGCACCTCGAAATATTTGATCCCTCTCGGTGCATGATAGAGCCGGGTAAAGCTGGATCTAAGATGGTTGCAGTTGTGAGTGATGGTGGTGGGGATGACGACGATATGTTGTTTGACATTGGTCAAAAGGAAGTGGCAATCTAGAGTCGGCTCATGAAATCTGACTTTTGACGTAGATTTTTCAGCCTAGATCCAACTTTACTCTTTCACTCTCTAAAAGTTGTACATATAATGTACAACTTTTGGAGAGAGAATTGAAATTCTTGTATGGACCTATTCAGCTTAATCCAATGGTTAAGATTAATTTAACCATTGAAATTCTAGTAATGCACTCATTTATCAAGGATTATCTAATTGAGAAATATTATATGTGTGGCCTGTGATACACTGATTTGTTTAGGTCTTGCATGACATCAGTGCTAGAACCTTAACCGTTATTCTTCAAATTATCTCTTGTGCCAAAAATCTGACATCCTCAGCTGAAATTTAACATTCTCCTAAGTTGAACGCACTCCATACTTGACGTCATATATGGTATAATTTGTATGAGAGGGCATCAAATTGCAATGATAACAAATGGAATATGGATACCTAATTATGCTCAGTAAATTATTACTCTAGGTTTCATTATCCCAAAAAAACTAAATTGGATTTTAAGGAATCACATGTCCATGTTCAAAGGAAAACATGTATCAAATGTACTTTACTCTAAAATATTATGGAATCTCTTAAAAAGTCATGGCACATTTTCATATTAATAACATGCATATTTTTTCAAAAACATGGATAAAGTGGTCAATTATATAAAAAAATAATTCGAAATGATTGTAAATAATATTCTATATTTTACTATCAATGTTGTAAGCTATTTGATTCTTAGGAAATTTTGATTAGGTAAAAGAGAAATTTGAAAAGTGATTCCACATAACCTTGGATTCAGCATATATGATTATTAGAATATCTCAATAGATAGGAAAGTAGAGAAGGAAAGACATGATCATGGTTAAAACCCAACCTATATCTAAATGAAATAGGTCTAGTATAGACCCTCTCGGGAGGTTCTTGGTTCTTGATTACATCTTTATAGCAACATGTGATTCTTGGACAGTTAGATCCAGTAGTTGTTTCATGATTGGGAAGCCGAACACGCACATGTAGTTGCTTCGCCTTCAACGCCTCAAAATCCTCACAATGCGAGATATAGACTCTATCTCTTCTATGAATTAGGATATGGTGAACTTGATAAAGACATGAAATCCAATCCGTTGAAACAACTTCATGTACTCATTCATATGAATATTGATGATGGATCGTCAGTGTTTATATGCCCTTTGGATGGAGAGCATTACTTTCATTATACTTCTTTTTGTAGTCAGCAAATGCTTTTGGGTGTGTTGGATGAACACTGTGTGAGCTGCAACGATCCTAGAAATAACCTAGGATGGATGGTGTCAACTTATGATTTTGTGTACACGTTAGCTAGTATCTACTTATGATTTTGTGTACATGCCAATGGATTTCCATAAGTGACTTGCATTTTCCTTTCATTAATAAGAACTGGGGCGTAGTGTATCTATGACATAATTAAAGCACTTGGGGTCATTTATTTTTCAGGAATCCGTGAAATCTTGGCCACACCTTTGTTAATTTGACATTGGTTAAAGCTACACTGAAGCTATATCAATATTTCCATAAAAAATGAAGGGAGGCCTTCAATTCTAGGAAAAAATGTGAAGTTACATATGCAAGGGTGCAGGTATTCAATTAGTATTTTTATACTGGGTTTTTGCTTGTGTAAAGTAGTTTGTTGCAACTCCATTTGTCGGGTTTGACTGCAAGGTGGAAATGCGCTGGAAGATGACTTTCACAATTCTTGGTTTGTATGTGAGTACCATTCATTAGAATTTGATCCACTCATGAATGAAAATAATCTAATTTGGTGTAAGCACTCTACCGTAACGCCCATAGGCGTTACCACCGCTCTTTTGCAGATGTGCTGGTATTTATTTGAGCCCTTCTTATTTTATTTATTTATTATTAACCGAATTTTTGAATGCACACGTTTCAATCTCAGGTTGAAGACAGAATTACAGATCTCCTTCATACTGGGCGTTCTTTTGCAGTTGTGCTGGTATTTATTTGAGCCCTTCTTATTTTATTTATTTATTATTAACCGACTTTTTGAATGCACACGTTTCAATCTCGGGTTGAAGACGGAATTACAGATCTCCTTCATACTGGGCGTTTGGACCTCAACCACACCAATCCCAAGATACAAACCAATTGTCGGATTGGATGAATTGGCTTAAGTCCAATGTCGGCTTTGATGACTGGAGATTCGACTTCTCCCAGGGCTATGCTGGAAACCTGGCTGGCGTCTATCTACTAAACACCAACCCCAAATTTGCAGTTGCTAAGTTCTGGGACGACATGTCTTTCTCCGACAGCCGCCTCACCTACGACCAGGGTGCCCATCACTGTATCTAGGGTAAAGTTGGATCCATGAATTCTCATGACAGCCATAATATTTGCTCGAAATACATACACACAAAAACAAAAATTGGGTAAATACAGACAGAAAAAATACATGTGTATCTATACTTATCACGTATGGAAGACATCTTGACGTGAAATGTTCTGTCACTTATGGCTAATGATGACTTCCTGTAGATTTTTCAGCCACCACTCCCTCGCAGTACTGGCTTTGAGATGTTTTGTAAAGGAATCTATCCAAATGTGTTAGATACATCTCTGCTCAACGAGTGGGAGGGTTTCAGCAAAATGAATGATCGTTTTCTGCTTGATCCAGTAGTAGGAAATCGAAATAATCCAGTGTTCCAACTGTCTTAACGAAAACTAATTTCAATATTACTAAGTCAATTGCCAAATCTATACCAATTTTTTTGTTTCCTTCTCCATTCAAATTCTTCCTTCAGTGTTTCTTGAAATCAAATCCATCCGTATAGTATATATTAGTGGTTTCCTGAGTCAATAATGCTTCTTGCCACTATCTTATCCCCTTCATCACTGTAGAGTTTTGTGTACATAATGGGCCTTCTCCATTCAAATTCTTCCTTCTGTGTTTCTTGAAATCAAATCCATCCGTATAGTATATATTAGCGGTTTTCTTAGTGATGAATGCTTCTTGTCACTATCTTATCACCTTCATCACTGTAGAGTCTTGTGTGTAGTGAGCCATTACGTAAATGTTCTTCAATAATCAAATAGATAAATTTCACTATAGAGTTTTGTGTGTAGTGAGCCATTACATTAATGTTCTTCAATAATCAAATAGATAAATTTCAATATAGCCATTAAATTTAATGTCCTTCACTAATCAAATAGATAGAGAGAGAATTGAACATATGGAATGAAAATCAAAATATTCCACTGAAATTGTTCGTTTCCGAATTACCCAAAGATTAAGACTGATATGCTTATTATTAATTATTGAACTTGTTAAATGATGAATCAGAACCAAATTATATCATTTTGATCAGAGATTCGTCACTCATGGTTGCATTATGAGAGCGGAAATTTTGAACCCATTACTATTCTTGATGAGCATCTGTTCTCTCATTGAACAAAGAAGTGGGTTGAATCTTAATTCCTCGTAAAAGAAGTCCACCTTCATATTCTATCATGCAAAACTTTATCAACCCTGGATTATCCTCCTCTTCTTCCACAACAAATCTTCATGCATCGAAATCCATCCCACCCTCATCTACATGTTTAAAGGGAGTAATCGTGTACCCTTAATTTTCAACAGGGGCATCTATGTGTCTCAAATATCGAGCAGTTTCTTGGTGATCACCACAGGGACTTGTAAGTCAGAATTTGACTGGCTTGCTAACCTTGGCATACATTCGACGCAAGAAGAGAACAGAACCTCTATCAAACTATTATATATATAACTTCTATCAAATATATATCTGTTATTAGCCGACATTGTGACACATGTGAGCTCCAGATTGAGCAAGGAATTACACTTCTACTTCATACCCGGCTGTAGAATGGAGGAGGTAATTATTAAGCCGACTTGCTTATATATAGATATATAAGCCGACTTTTTTATGTGACACATGTCATCTCCACGTTGAGCATGGAATCACACTTCTACCTCATACCGGGCTGTAGAATGCGCCTCTTGGCGCAATGATATAAAGATTGAAAAATTATTTAATGTGTGTACATTTTTTTTTAAGTTTCTTTCCTATATCATAATAGTGAAGTAAAAAATAATTGGAAGTAATTTGCATCTATATTTGGATTCCTCATTTCCATGACTTTATTAAAAAATAAATAAAAATAAAATACTTTGGTAATATAAACTAAGTTTGTTTTCATTGTTTTTTCAAACAATAAATTTTCAAAAACAAGGAAAATTTTAAGGATCCATAATTTTCTTAAAGTGTAGAAATTTTAGAAAATCTCACTGATTCTTAAATTTCCAACCATAAAATATTGGGCGATATTTTTTGAAAAAGTTTCATATTTCTAAGGATATTATATAGTTTCTAGACAATTTGGGCTATTTTAAGAGTAAAAGTTTCTTATCCCATGGAATTTGGGTGAATCAATTAAGAAAAAAATGGAAATTGGTGAATCCTTTTTTTTGAAAAAAAGGTAAAAATTAGCCTTGGCCTAAATTTTTCCCTTAAATTTTTCCTTGGTCAAAATATTTTCTCTTTTATATTTTTTCCTTTGCTTTATCTAAAGAAAAAATAAAGTTCATTCACATGCTTTCATTTTTATAATATTTATAATTTCAAGAATATCATTCAATCGCCTTGAAACACCAAAACAAGTTGCACTATGTACTCGTGTTTAAATAAATGCATTAAAAGAAACGTAACAAAAAACAACTACATTTTCTCTTATAACAAACATACAAGCACATGTTGTATAGACTTGGTGCAAGGCAGACATTTAATTCTCCAAGGATATGAAAACTCAAAACTATGTTTACTAAAAGAGTGTTAAAATCCATTTGTAACAAACAACACTTGTCAAGAAAGCATGCCCCGTATGCATATCAAACACAATGGTCAATCTAGGAAACTGTAGAGATTATCCCCTCTTGTTTGTCTAGTAAAATATGCATGTATGAGAGATTTAAAAGAGATGGAAAGTTATCAAGGTGACAAAAAATTCCTTTAAAGTATTGGGTCTAGGACATATGTCCTACATTCCCTACCATACATAGAAACTTGACTCATGATTGTTACCCCCGGTTGTTTCTTTGTGAAGTTGTAACCTAAGTGGCTATTCTTAGGTTTCAAATAGGTGATTGTAAGATGGAAAGGCTTGTGGTGCTTGAGGTAGACATATAACACCCATTTCAAATCTCCTAGAGGGTACTTGTCTTCATGAAAGTATTTGCACCTTAGGTGATTATGGTGTGAGATTTACTGTAACTGCCTCATTCTTACCTTCACCAATTTGTACTAGGACTTCTAATCCCCAAACAAATCGTTGAAAGGTCCCCTACTCTATTCTTGTGCTATTTATTTTAGATTTGTTAGGTGAATTCTTCTTGGTGAGTTGTGTCTTACAATATTTCATGTTTGTTTTGGTCCTATTTTTTCATTACATTAAACTAGTTAAAGTTAAATATGAAAAAGTGGTTGAACAACCAACCCACTAGTATCAACGGTTACGGGGGTCTCCAAATTCAAGTTTCAAACCACCTTTGACCTCCAAATGGTTAAATAACCAAACCATAGACAACACTAAGATAGTGTTGCAAATTGATGACCCAAAAAGAGGAATATGTATATTAACAAACACCACACAAGTTAGAAGATTTAATCCTCATTGAAGTTGAATTTATTGAATATCAAACATCATCCCATTATAATCCACCTATGTCCAAACTTGATGGTCTCATCTTGATAAAAGTGGGCATACCTTTTTCCCTAAATCGATTTGAATTTTTTCAAAACAAGAAACACATTATGTCTAGATTTAATGGCTCATCTCAACAGGGGGAAGGTAACCCTGCTCCACTCAAGGTATCTAGGGGGAAGCTAACCCCTCTACACTCAAGGTATCTAGGGAGTCTTGATATTCATTTCATACCTCCAGTTAGTGGAATAATATATTTAACCTGAATTCCTCATGTTCCTAGTTCCTCTTTGTTTTGGATGTCATTTGTTAGTTCACATGTTTCAACGCAAAGTTATGTAAGTGTTGGAATTCCTACCACGAGTATTCCAATACCTAATACCATCTCCTCCTTTAGAGGAGGTAATACTCATATGCCTCAAGTAGGAAGTGGGTTTCCAAGCACATATACCACTAGTACAAAATGAGGAATTAGCTACTACGTGACTAAAAATTCTAGTCACCACAAGTTTTTCAAGTGATTTACTACTATATATGAGCAATTTTGATTGACCCAACTATAAATAAATAAAATTAATGACTAATTTAGTCACCAGTTAACAAATATGACTAAATAATAAGTGACAGAGTTAAAAATGACTAACATAAATGACTAATTTAGTCACGACATAAAAAATGACTAGCTATAAGAATATGAATTAGTCATTTATGTTAGTCATTTTTTATTGTCACTTCAAAAATTAAAAATTGCAATTTTGGGACTCTAAAAAGTCTTGTAATGGATAAATGGGGGCTTCTAAAATGAAATTGTCTTCCTAAAGGTTGCAATTCATTAAATAACTGAACTTATGACCCCTTTCACAAAACTTTCCTACGCATATGTTTTCATAGAAAACAACTCTATGGTTGATGAACTNAATGCTTCATTTTACATTCAAACAAACATATGCTATAGTTCTTTGCATTTTTAACAAGTTTACTATATTGACCAAACCCATCAATCTCTTCATATCAATCAGTCATATAATTTTATGTTCCATTTTACATTTATAAGAAATCATATGATATAATTTTTTGAATCTTCAACTTGATAAAAAAGAATTCACACATGGTGTATATCCCTCCATCTTAAACCTTGATTAATTATGTAACTTTGTTTTTATTCTTCAACTTAGTAAAAAGAAATTCACACATGGTGTAGATATGTGAGTCTTAAAAACTAATTAGTAATTTTGTAACTTTGTTTTTATTTTAGTGTAAGAAATTAAAAACATGCAAAAATAAGTTTAAAAAAATTATTACATTGGAATATTTTGTCTTTTTACAAAATAATATTTTGTCTTATTACAAAATAATATTTTGTTCTTATATCATTAAAATAATAAATTACTTTACTAAAGTAATATAGCAAAAATATGTAATAAGTTGTTTCACAGTTCTCATTTATATATAATAATAATTAATTTGAGTAATAAACTCACAGTCGTTGTTCCGTGGGACAACCAAAATACAAATGAGGTTGTGATCAGTGATCAAATTTGAAGGGTGGGTCTTAATTTCAATTGGAAGGATATTTATTCTTGTAGCCCTTCAAAGATGAAAGGAAATATAAATAATTGTACTTCAATTGACAAGTATAAATTGACTAAACCTTTTCAACAAAAAAATGCAAAAAATAAATATATATCTTCCAATGTTTTACAATTTTAAACAATTGAGTATTCCTTAATAACTACATGAAAAAATGATATATTTTCAAGAAAACTTATTTTGAACACATTAATTTGTCATATATGTAACATTAATTTTACAGTTCAGTAACATAACAACTATTCTATTCTATTGTATTTTTTTCGAGTTTGAGCACACTTCATTATACAGAAAAACCACTTAGAAAAACCACTTAGATATAGTCTTGAAGAAAAACTAGAACCATGAGAGAATTACTTAGTGTTCTATATGTACAAAAGGAAGCCACTAAGCAAAACAAGGCTATAATAAACCTACAACCATATATATATATATATATATATATATATATATATATATAACCAACCAATAACTTGATTCAATCAGAGAGAGGGAAACAATCCAAGTTTGAGAGATGTAAGAATGATGGGTATTGGGAACCCATGAAAAAATAATACACAACTCAGAAAACATTAAAAAAAATCCTACATACCAAGCAAGTTAGCAATGCTAGCATAACCAGGGTCGTGGCATCAAATTTTGTTGTTCAACACTTGTCATGATAGCATACATGTATTGGACAAAGGGGCAATGGAATAAAGCCTAAGTCAACTGAAGCCTTGAAAATCACTGCATGTCTAAGTCTCAACAATCCACAAGTTTCTTTAAATTGAAGCAAAACACCAAAATAAGTTTATTAATGGCTAGATTTGAGAAAGTTCTAGGTGTGAGTAATTAAGGGCTCGAGGCTCTAAAATTTGTTATGTTTTATACGAGTCCATAATTCAGTGAATAGGAAGTCATGAGTAGGAAATTTAAGTAATTTAATGAAAACAATTAATATGTATTCCTCTATGTTGAAACCGTCTTCCATGCTGATGCGGGCCACTACCTTCTTTATTGTCTTACCAAAAGGAATGATAACGAGGAAAATGACCTAAAATTATAGAATTCACCTTCAAATAATGCCTTGCAATCACATTGGTAAGGAGTGATAAGAATATCACAACAATCCAACGTGTCAAATCTCCGTTGAAAGTGTCAATTCAAGACTTATATAGTAAATTTAATATAAGACTTACTTATAGTTGTCTCTTACTCTTTGTGTCTTGACATATTTGATATTTTATGGAATTGATATTATAAGGTGAGGATGTGCATGCATAATAATCCATAGTTATGACTATGAGACGAGGATTTAAAGAGAAGAGGATGTAAAGATAATTAATTTTTATATGTATTTTGTTGGTGAGCATCGAGGACAAATGTTGTGAGAAACCACAAATGTTTGGAAGGACGGAGGGAGATAACATCATGATCATGCCACCCATCAAATTGAAGACTATTGTTGAGCCAAAAATTGTTTTTTTTTTTAAATTTTATTAATAACCATTTTGCAGGTGCTTTGGTCCAAATGTTTTTTCTAACTCATTGTTTGTCCATATCGTGTGCCCAATGACACCTCTCTATAGTAATGCATAAATCGACCTTTGCACAGTTTGTGATCCTAGCCACAGGCCATTATTTGTATTTGCATGACATTGAGTGTTGTTTATAGTTGTTGTGAGTCTGTGACATTCATGCAATAAATGAAGTCTTGTAGAGGAGGACTCATCAACCCAACCTTTTGAATTTCATTTTGATGAAAAACGACTCGACATTGGTAGTGAGATGTTAGGGTTAACCTTGACTCGGGATTGAGTCAAAGGTGGTTAGGTCTAGCACATGGTTTGGGCACATGGTTTGTTGTAGTCCATGGTATTGCATGTGATTAAGCCTTTATAAGGCTTGAGGAGGCTCCATTGTAAAATGGCCTAGAGGTGAGCAGTGACTAGCTCGCTTGGCTCGAATGGTCGGTTTTGGCCATGTAATGAAGATCTTCATTGGTGCTGGTTTTCCCTGCATGGGGTTTCCAGGGTATATTGTGTGTCTATATGTGGTTGCTTGTGATAATGTTTATTTCTCGCTCATTATTATGATAATGTTGCTCGTTTTAACCTAACAACTGGTATCAAATCCATGGTTTGGCTTGGTTATGTTCGTTGGTGTTGCTATGTGTGTGTGCTGTGGAAAATATTGTATGTTCAGAGCTGAGCGTGTGTGAAGATAGCGATGATGTTTTGATTCTTTGGCCCCATTCTTCCTGTGTGATCATTTCACATGATTAAAGCACCCTGGCCAGTGATGACAGCTCGCTGAATGAAGATGGCATTGTAGCTGCATGAAAAATCCAATGTGGAGAAAGGCTGCATGTTTCTAGATCTGTGGATCTGATTGTGGCAAGCATGGCATTTGCAAGGAATGCAAGGCATAAAAGGGCGAGCATGGAAAGCGAGGGGATGAAGCAACAGATGGTGATGGTGTAGGGTGTAGTCATCATGAAGACACATGAAGAAAAAAAATTTGTAATGGAGCATTTTGCATGTAAATGGGCATATGGCTATAAGACCTGGTAAGGCATGCATACCCCTGGTAACTCACCGGTAAAATCGGGATATAGACCTAGGTGATAGGGGGTGACAAGGACAATCGCTGCTCAAGATGAAACCTAGGTGCGTAGAAGAGGCCCTAAAATGGTAGATATGACTAGATCTGGAGGAATTTCCCGATCTGTTGGTAATGGCCGCTTGCAGCCTGACAATTTGAGAGACCAAGTAATGATCAAGACGAATCTGAGGGGTTGGCGGCTATCGGTGAATGTGCTACAGTAAGTGTAAAGAAACTGTCCAAAAATAAGAAAACATCCCTATTTGCATAATGAAATCCGGTGCGTGAAATGAACGATCCGCGAGATCTGGAGGAGGCGATCCATCCAGATGGAGAAAAGGCCGCTGAACGTTGATTGCCTTTCCTACAAGCCAGGTCAAATCCGTGTGAGATATTTGCTGCCAAGGAGTCGGTGCTACAAGTAGTAGAAATGCTGTGAAAAAAATCTGGATCTGAATTTGTCCAGTGGAAATTGATGCTGGCGAAATCTTGGTACTGTTTCTAAGTGATATGGCAAATGATCTGATGGCTAAAGGTGTATTATTGTTTGCGTGTGAATTAGATAGAGGATCGCTGGAGAAGCATGTGAGGGTTAGCGCACTTGTCAAGGTTGGAATTTTCCTTACGTAGGCATGCTTCCTGCAAATGCTCAAGGCCGTGAAAGCATTATGGACAGAAATCGTGGTAAAGAAAATTCCGAAAATGGTATTGCCGTTAACATAAGTCTCACCATGAAGTAAAGGTAAAAACAATTATAAAATAGTCTTTTAAAAAGGATCCATGCCATTCACGTCATTTTTAAAAAGTGGGGTCATTTCTTAAGTTATGAAATATTTTGAATCCAAAGTTAAGTGGATGTGATGTATAAAAAAGTGGATGATTAAATTAATAGTTTAAACTTTTAAATGAGCTTTGTTTATTATAAGTTTGGTTAATGGGTTTGGAATCCAAGCATGGAAGAGTATCCAAGATTTGCTTCATGAAATGATGATTCATGGATCTATGAATTATGGTTAAGGATGTGGGGTTTGGGATATGATAAGTATGGTAAAAATGTGGCAAGCATGTCATTTGAAAAGAATGCAAGGTATAAAAGGGCGAGCATGGAAAGCTAGAGGATGAAGTAACAGATGGTGATGGTATAGTCACCATGAAGACACATGAAAAAAAAGAAAAAAGTAATGGAGCATTTTGCATGTAAATGGGCATATGGCTATAAGCCCTGGTAAGGCATGCATACCCCTCGTAACTCACCGGTAAAGTCGGGAGATAGACCTAGGTGATAGGGGGGTTTATGTGAGATTCCCCAGTAAAACTTTGAGCGGGGTTGGTGATTACTCCAAGTCAAGTTTAAAGGGGGGATTGTTAGGGTTAACCTTGACTCGGGATTGAGTCAAAGGTGGTTTAAGTCTAGCACATGGTTTGGGCACATGGTTTGTTGTAGCCCATGGTATTGTCCCATGGTATTGCATGTGATTAAGCCTTTATAAGGCTTGAGGAGGCTCCATTGTAAAGTGGCCTGGAGGTGAGCGGTGGCTAGCTCACTTGGCTCGGATGGCCGATTTTGGCCATGCAATGAAGATCTTCATTGGTGTTGGTTTTCCCCGCATGGGGTTTCCAGGGTATATTGTGTGTTTATATGTGGTTGCTTGTGATAATGTTTATTTCTCGTTCATTATTATGTTAATGTTGCTCTCTTTTAACCAAACAACTGGTATCAGAGCCATGGTTTGGCTTGGTTATGTTCGTTGGTGTTGCTATGTGTGTGTGCTGTGGAAAATATTGTATATATGTTCAGAGCTGAGCGTGTGTGAAGATAGCGATGATGTTTCGATTCTTCGGCCCCATTCTGCCTGTGTGATTGTTGCACATGATTAAAGCACCCTGGCCAGTGGTGACAACTCGCTAAATGAAGATGGCATTGTAGCTGCATGAAAAATCCAATGTGGAGAAAGGATGCATGTTTCTAGATCTGTGGATCTAATTGTGGCAAGCATGGCATTTGAAAGGAATGTAACGCATAAAAGGGCAAGCATGGAAAGCAAGAGGATGAAGCAACAGATGGTGATGGTATAGGGTGTAGTCATCATGAATACACATGAAAAAAAAAAATTGTAATGGAGCATTTTGCATGTAAATGGGCATATGGCTGTAAGACCTGGTAAGGCATGCATACCCCTGGTAACTCACTGGTAAAGTCGGGAGATAGACCTAGGTGATAGAGGGGTGTATGTGAGATTCCTCGATAAAACTTTGAGGGGAGTTGGTGATTACTCCAAGTCAAGTTTAAAAGGGGGATTGTTAGGGTTAACCTTGACTCAGGATTGAGTCAAAGGTGGTTAGGTCTAGCACATGGTTTGGGCAAATGGTTTGTTGTAGCCCATGGTATTGTCCCATGGTATTGCATGTGATTAAGCCTTTATGAGGCTTGAGG
Organism: Pseudotsuga menziesii; assembly: GCA_001517045.1. NCBI lineage: Eukaryota > Viridiplantae > Streptophyta > Pinopsida > Pinales > Pinaceae > Pseudotsuga > Pseudotsuga menziesii. The sequence goes on from LPNX011157371.1 coordinate 374,697, forward strand.
AGGCTCCATTGTAAAATGGCCTGGAGGTGAGCGGTGACTAGCTCGCTTGGCCCGGATGGCCGGTTTTGGCCATGTAATGAAGATCTTCATTGGTGTTGGTTTTCCCCCCATGGGGTTTCCAGGGTATATTGTGTGTCTATATGTGGTTGCTTGTGATAATGTTGATTTCTCGCTCATTATTATGATAATGTTGCTCGTTTTAACCTAACATGAGATTCACATAAGTAGTAGGCACAAAGTTTTGAGCTTGTGTCCGGCCTAGTAGTAGGCTAGTAGTTGTTCTTTGTTGTTATAGCATAGTCATCGACACTTTGTCACACTTTAGATTGCATCCACAAGTGACTTGGGAGTCAGATTCACATCGCGGTGGCTAGTGCCTCGTAGTTATTTGTCATCACTGGTCATCTTGCACAACTAAGCACTGATTGCATGAATATAATTTATCATATTTCCAATATTTTGAATGACTAGTCAAACTTTGAAGCATAGGAATTTCAACATCTTATGAAATCTTGATAAATTTATATGGATGGGTGATTTCAAATGTTGCCCTTCTTTTGAAATTTTGATATAAATTTTGACTTCTTTATTCGAAGGATAAAATTCAGATTTTTAATTTTTTTTTAAAGGTAATTTTAACTTTACACTTCTAGTAAGGGCTATAACCTTTGGAAGGGATGGAAAGAGTTCAATTTTGAACGTTGATTGTGATTCATCATCATATTGAATATTTAAAACAATTATTTTGAGAAATTCTCGAAATAAGTAAACTCCCCAAATTATTAACCAGCATACAGACACTTGACGGTTGGCAGAAATGATATTTGTTTCCTGGAAAGGACGAGAGATCGAGGCCCCTTGCCTCCAGTGGCCTAGAGTCATTTAGTCGTGCCAGAGAGTGTCGACCTATTCAATATTTATCGTGAGCGTTTTCACTCTTTTCATTCTCGTAAAGAAAAAGCGGTCGATGCCTGCCCAATATCCATAAATAGTACTACTCTTTTATCAACGCATGTGCCCATAGATCGATCCCTTGCAGCTGCAGACTGAATATGGACGATGCGCCATGGCCCTAGTCTGAGACATTTGCGAGTCTTGAATTGTTATTTTTACTCTCGCTGCTCCATGAAATAAGGTAAAAATCTTGTTGATTAATATTAATCTATTTTAATTTTCGACATATTTTAAGGATTCAAACTCCAACCCCTGCGCCCTGGTATCAAGAAGAAAATTACATGGCTTCTGGTAAAAAAATTTCGATTCTGCCATTTTTGCCCCAATACCTGTTAGGCCGTGGTTTTGTCTTTGCTAGAAATTGTTGAAATCCTGCACGAAAGCTGTTGATTTGATCGTTAACCATTTTACACGGTCAAGATTGCATTTTTCTTAACCTAGGGTTTCAGTCGGTATTTTCTATCGCTAGAGTCTGTCGTGGCTGTCTATTATATTGTTTCAAAGACATCTTTAATTGAGGGTTTGTCTTGCAGGGAGAGTGTCCCATTTGGGGTAAGGTCGAGGGTTTGAGTTTTAGAAAATGATGATGAGTGAGAGGAAGATTATAGAGCTGGAAACGGGATGGGAAATTATGCAGAAGGGAATTACAAAGCTCAAGAACATTCTGGAAGGAATTCCTGAGCAACACTTCAGTTCCGTGGAGTACATAATGCTTTACACGTATCCTCTTTTTTCCCGATAAATATTCTTACTGGTTTTAGCTTCAAGGGATCTTAGAAGTGTGAATTCAATATTCCTGTGTGTTTTATTTTAGCATTTCTCCAATTGCTATCAAATTTAACATGTCAAAGATGTATGCTATTCTTTACTTTATCACAGTATTATTTACAACATGTGCATGCAAAAGCCACCGTAGGATTATTCGCAACAACTTTATAATAGATATAGGGAGTCTTTTGAAGAGTACACTACTTCAATGGTGAGTTATTTGTTGTTGTCTTTCAGGGGTCTTTCATTTTTTCATAATGGATTTAAATTTGCTCTTTATGGATGATTGCATTTTTCCTTTTGATCTGAAGCGTTTCCACCTTATCTATTATTTTATTTTTATTATTTTGCAATTCTTCTTGGAAGTTAGAGTTCTTGTTAAAAATTGATGGCTTACCATGCTTTTCAAGAAAAAATCGACACTATGTACATAGGTACTCTGCATGGAGATGAAATCCTCAACAGCGCAATGAAAGATGAACTTCTCGAGCTCTAGAATACAATCAATAAAAGTGGCAATATTAGGAGTGCCTAGTCCATCTCTTAAAATAGTAACAATTGTAGGTTGAAAATAAATAAAATAAGATAATAAGGGTCAATTGTAGACAAGATTCATGAATCAAGAGACACATTGAAGAAATGGGACTAATCTTAGTCTAAGCCACTGTAAGAGTTTGCAATGTTGTCTATCACAATGAAGTTCCTGATTTTGAGCCTAAAGATGTTGTTAGGAGAGTGCCTTTCTATTATAATTTTCTAATTTGTTGTTCGAGCTGGTATCTTCATGTCGATTTTGCTGCAACCCAACACATAGCCTTCCCCTGGACTATGCACTATGAACTGTGCATCTTAAGAAGTCTTATCAATTTTTAGTTTGCATTGATTCTGTATTTGGACCCACAAGTAGGTTTATTTTGTTTGCATCAATTATGTATTTTAGTGAAAATAATATGGAAATAAACCTCAAACACCACAACTGAGATTTTAGGAGTATATTAGATACATTTAAATTTAATGTACTTCAGGAAAAGCTGATATGCATTCAATGTGTTGAAACTCAAAATGCAACATACATGTCACCAAAGCAAGCACATGAGGATGTAACCATTAATTCGAAATTGTTTCTAGGGATGTCTTTGCTAGGAGCTAATACATTGCAAAACGGTTTGGTAATCATTTCAACTCCCTATGAAAGTAAATATGTTATTGATACTTTGTCAGTGAAAGTCAAATACATACATATTTCTACAAATGGAAAGTGAATATTGTAAATAGCTTTCTGTTTTTCTTCCAGATCTTTCTTCTCATCCAAATCTTGCCTTCTTGGATGAGATACTTCTTTTTATTTTATCTTTCCTTCTCATCCAAGGTTTCTCTTTATGGGTTAATTTATATAAAAATAATTGTATTCTATTATATAAGTACAGAGTGTACAGATTATATACGCGACAAAATTTTCTCTCTTGTCCTTGTGTGATATTGTGTTCATTGCTTTCTCTACTTTCAGTTGCAAGCTTGCATCAAAATGGGAAACAATCATGAACTGAATAGTTTTCCCATGCACTTCAATGATTAGAGATTATGGAGAGGTTTTTGTAAATTTCCAAAGTAAAATATGCACAATTGATTGATTAAATGACAGTTGACATTCTCATGATAGTTTGAAGACTTCGCCAATCACAATGCATTTGAGTTGCTGGAAAAATATCAGACAACCCATCTTGTATCCAATGTTGATATTAAACTGATAAATCAATGAAATAGTATTCAATTACTCAGATCCAATTATGCCATTCATGTTTCTTTAAATTATGACTGTGGTGGGATTAAGGTGTGATTATCCAAATTTTCAACAAGGATGCATCTTTTGCATTTCAGGGGACATCTGCGGTAGTTTTTTCAGGGTTGGTTGCATCATTAAAAGTGAGTGGTGGAACATTGACTGATCATACCTTCCTCTTCCTAGGAGTTGGAGAGGTAAGTCCAGCTTTTTGTGTCAGGTACCATGAAAATAAGTAAGAGATGAATTACTTTACACGTAATCCCCTTCTAACCACAAATTGACAAAAGGGATAACCATAAGGATAACAAAGGAGGGAGGGACCAAGGTTCAACACAGGGCTAAACAAAAGAATCAATAACTCCTAAACCCTCTCTCTCAAGGTATGTGGTCCACATCTCACATGCAATAACTAGAAGTCCATGATGACCATATAAGGGAAGTTCATACTAGATGCTATGATCATTTGGTCCTCTTGACTGCTCCTAAGGTCAAGTGCTAGTGACTCCATCAAGAGGTGGCTAGTCCCTTGAGGAAACAACCTAACTCAACCATCTCGAATACCTAGGAGAGAAGGGCATCACACATCACCATCATCTTGGTTAACTGACCAAGGTCCACATGGTTAACTAACCAGATTCCTAAGGGATCAACTAGGGGCCCTAGATAACAGCTAGAGGCTTATCTGAATTGGTCCCAAACCAAATACCCTATATAACTGCTAGGGGTATGCAATGCTTAGTCCTAGACCAAGAATCTCTGGTGTAACCAACTAGGAGGCCCTAGTGATCAGTTAGGGACTTTTTCCATAGCTCATACTGCTTGGTCCTAGACCAAGATCCCTATATAAGCTAGGTGCCCTAGATACTTTCTAGGGACTTACATTGCTTGGTTGACTGACCAGGAACCCTAGTTAAATGACTAGGGTTCCATCTTCCCATATAATGGCTCTCGCAATTGCATTATCTTTAACAACATGATCCCATCTTGTTAAAAGCATGTCAAATATATCAGTCATGGGTTGATCCACCTCCTATACTAGGTCATGGTAATTTGCACCCGCATGTAAACATAACCCACTACTCTAGTAAAACCCATTGAACTTGCTCTTGCTATTAATAGACCTCAACTGGAGTGCTCTCCTCTTAGCTCAAAATAGACAAGATAAGATCTAGAAAAAAACACATTTGATGAGACTTCAAAAAACATAATGGATAAGATTCCAAAAGCAAAAAGCATAATGGATAGGATTCTCTCTGTAAAATATATCTCCTCGTTGATTGATTCACCTACTCTAAAGGTCATGGTAACATACACTCACATGTAAATATAACCCATTGCTGCATGCACAAGTCATTCAACTTGTTGCTGCTATTTTAGACATGATGCCCTAATCTTACCTTTTTTTTCACTTTCACAAAATTACTTAAAATTTCTATTTTTTCTTCTCCATCAATGCATGAATCTATCCATCTTAGCACTTTTAAAAATTAGAAACCCTAAAAACAAAATTTTTCTAATCATCACTGGAATTTGCACACTACACTCCTTCAAAAAGAGTATCTAGTTAAGTCACCTAACACAAGGACACACGACATGGAACATGAAAATATGAGTGTCCAACACAGACACAGTGACCCCCAGAATTAGGACACAGAGGACATGTTATATATATATATATAATATTAAAATATAGATATTAAAAATATAGATATATAGATCCATTTTTTTTTAGAAACTAGAACATTTACAAATATTCAATAGAAATTACTAATTAGAAATTAGAATCAATACACATTACACATTCTGTCATTCACAAATCATAATGATACAAAAGATGATAACTCAAGATGTCGAAACCATATTTATCATTAAGTAATCAAAATCAAAATGTATTACATAGATGTCAGAATGCCAATGGGATCTAGTAGTAGTAAATAGTAAATACAAACACGGGTAGATCATATATGAGATCAAGATGGAAGAAACTCACCTGTCAATAGTCCTTCTCCATGCCTGAATCAACAAACTCATGACTACCATGACCCTCTTCTTCCTCCTCCTCTCTTCCCATTAAAGGATCTACATCTTGTAGGTGTGGAGGATGACCCTTCCATAGGACATGATGTCAACATGTGCCCAACATGTGTTTTTTCGTGTCTCGATTCCAGGACACAAAAAAACATGTCTCGGGCACATGTTGACATCGTTTCCATGTCTGACACGACCCCATGAGACACGACAGGGGTTTTGGATGTGTCCAGTTATTTAGGTGTCTAAAGACTTAATTGGCTTTCCCTAGCAGGAAGTTTCCCAAAACAACAAACTCAAAAGTGAAGAATACCCTATTGGAAAACTACTATATGTGTTTTCAAATTTTCAACATTTTTCTAAAAATGGTAAGTTTCTAAGAATATAACTTTTTTCAAAATAGTGATCTCCAAATAAAAAATCACTAGTGTTACTGAGGGCTATGCTCCCCACACTTTTAGGTTGATGAAACTCGATGTGAAATGTTTTGGTGTCCCCAAAAATATAAATTCAGTGAAACATGATGCAAAATGTTTTGCACAAATTGAGAAACATTTTACCTGTGTGGGGGACTGCTGGGCACCCCCCCCTTCGAAATATGGGATGCTTGGTAGCCCACCTGAAATTTGACTTGAATTTTTTTAAAGAGTTGAAGAAAAGAAAACAAGTTAAAACCTAAAACGCTAATCTAAGTTGCATTTATCAAACTTTTCATTATGAAATACAATTAGATGTATTATTTATGTTTTGGTATTTTTATTTTTTAATGATTTTAGAGACGGGGTCCCCAATGCTAGGGATCATGACTTTCTCCATGACACCCCTAAAATTTGGGGTTATCTCCACATGTTCCTCTGATGTGTTTCCCTCCATGCATCCCAATGTCCCAGAAAATTGGCGAAACATTGAAAAGTACCCATTTTAATAAATCACACTACCATGCATGTTACAAGTGTTGAATGTTATGTGGATGCATGGGAATCCTGCTAAAGATAGAACTCAATCCCAAATTGAAGGATTGAATTTGGTGTCTCTCAATGCTAATGAAAATGTTGGAAAGTAGAACTCGGTCTGATTTCAAACTTCTGGAACCAATAGACATACTAGAGAAAGTGTTGGATCAATATTGAATATGCATGCACAAATTCATTGGTAACACCTATCAATGCTATAATGGAGATTTCACTTTGTTCTTCTCTATCTTTTGCTGCCAAGGTTGGGAGTCTCTTGCTGGAGATCAATGGAGGCAACATTTCCTCTAATTGATGACTGAGATGCTAGTTGTAGTTGTTTCGATTACATGAGAGGAAAAGGGAAGCTAAGTCAAGTTTACCTGTGTTCCATTATGAACAACAGAAACAAATGAAATCATTAAGATCATCCTTGCGACTATTGTTGAGTATAAATGTAAATTGATATCTAAGGGTGGGATTTTTTAGAGATTTGGAATTTGGTTTTGCTGGTTTGGGAAAATTTTAACAATATTTTCTATTATTATATTTGGTTAGTTGGGGATTTAGAGGGTAGCTGTTGGTAATTGGTTAATAATAAACACATTTTCTCGTGGCATTGGCATCATGTCTTTCAGAGCATCCTTGGTTTACATGTTAATGATGTTTCTTAGTTTTAAATATGGTAGCTTCATTTGTTTCTGCTGGTTAATGGTATAAGTTATGATTCAAAATAAACTTGTTTACATTAGAGAAAAAATGGTCAATATTTGTAGTTTTGCTTTTACATCTAAACTTAGGAAATCATGTTGCTTCTTCTGTGTGGGTCAATTCAGTGCAGTTTCCAGGAATAGGCTTCAGTGGCTATTATATGCCCAGTCCTCCAGTGGCTTGGGTGGAGGTGTAGAAGGCTCATCAAGAAGTGACAATTTAATGTTAGATGAGAAGTCATTGGAGGTAGAGCTGAAGAATGCTATTCAGGCTTAGGACTATGCACAAGCATCAAGACTTCGTGATGCTGCATGAAAACAATCAAGCAGGTATTCTTGCTGCCAATGCATGATTTTACAAAGCATTTGAAAAAGGTGACTTGAGTGAGATGCGAATGATATGGTCCAAGGGAAATAATGTGCACTGCATACATCCTGGTGCTGGCTATATTTTTGGTTATGATATTGTTATGGAAAGCTAGGAGTTGACTTTGGGACCTGAATTGGATCTTCCACTTCAAATCAAATTCCAAAATGTGGAAGTATACATCAAAGGAAACCTTGGTTTTGTTACATGTTTAGAGCTTGTTCGAACTAGTGGAAATAACTAGGGCAAACAGGTAGCTACAAATGTCTTTGAAAAGGTCAAAGGAAACTGGTACATTTGTCTTCATCATGCTTCACACATTGCCTCCTAGAACTATAGGTAATGTTTTGTATAATTTAGATAATTTTGTCAAATTTATAAATCTCATTGAAAAGATGGAAAGAAAGCCGATAGGCCTTCCGTCATCCTGCTTTCCACATTGGTTCTTTCTCAATTCATGAGTTGGGATACTATGGGGATTAACTGAAAAATATATTTATTGTTTACGGTTGAATTGCTAAATTTATCTGTGACTGCTCTTTGGCTCCTGGATCTACGAATATTTGATGTATATGTATATTGATTTGTGATATAATATATGCTGCATTTAAAAATAATTATGGCTGTCATGCTGGCTTTTTATATTGTTTTTTGCTTGTGTAGTTTTCTACTAACAAGGTTAGAAATATACAACCTATAGATGCAACAAAAATATGTATACAGTATACACAGTAAGTACATGTAATGCTACAATGTGGTGTATACCTAAGTCTCTAATAAATGTAAAATGTACTTGTGTTACAATTAGCCTCAATAGCATGTATATGTATATTGATTTGTGATATAATATATGCTGCATTTAAAAATAATTATGGTTGTCGTGCTGGCTTTTTCTTTTGTTTTTTGTTTGTGTAGTTTTCTACTAACAAGGTTAGAAATATACAGCCTATAGATGCAACATAAATATGTATACAATATACATAGTAAGTACATGTAATGCTACAATGTGGTGTATACTTAAGTCTCTAATAAATGCAAAACGTACTTGTGTTACAATTAGCCTCAATGGCATGTATATGTATATTGATTTGTGATATAATATATGCTGCATTTAAAAATAATTATGGCTGTCATGCTAGCTTTTTCTTTTGTTTTTTGTTTGTGTAGTTTTCTACTAACAAGGTTAGAAATATACAGCGTATAGATGCAACAAAAATATGTATACAATATACACAGTAAGTACATGTAATGCTACAATGTGGTGTATACTTAAGTCTCTAATAAATGCAAAATGTACTTGTGTTACAATTAGCCTCAATGGAATGTATTAAGATGATGTTATCAGATATTGACTTATCTATACACAATTACATTCGGCATAGGCAATGACAAATGTCTTTGGTCCTAAAGTTATTGAGGAGGATAAAATAAGCACTACATACAAGGTCTAAAATTACTCTAAATAACTACACACTCAATGTAGTTACTGATCAGATGTGCTACATTTTCAAAATTCAGTTCATGGGTTCCACTGATTTCCATGTCTTCAACTTCCAGGTCTGAAATTTGGCTCTGAGCTTGCCAGACCTACACTGTATTTATGCTAGTTGCACCGGTGATCTAAGTCATCTCTTAGCTTGACACTTAGTAGTTCTTGCAGCAAGGCTTCTAGAATCTTGGACTAATCCTGCATATCTCATTTAAATCTATTAGTCCTAGTTATTTGGTTTCAAGGAGACTGAAATAGAGTTGGAAAGAAAAAAAACAAATTTTGAGATGGACAATGAAACAGCAGGAAATGACAAACAATTAACACGCACATATTGGCAAAAAATAATTAAGAATTTTTTCAAATCATGGAAAACTTTAAGATTTACAATTTATACTTTTCCATATTTAAGAGGTGGATCTTGGAGAGTTTTCTACGAGGAAATGACAAACAATTAACACACACATATTGGCCAAAAAATAAATAAAAATTTGATCAAATCATAGAAAACTTTAAGATTTACAATTTATACTTTTCCATATTTAAGAGGGAGATCTTGGAGAATTTTCAAGGGCTTTCTCGAGGAGATTTTGGTTTCTTTTGACTTTTATAACAAAAATACACAAAAAGGAATTCTAAGCTAAGTTGCTTTAAATCTAGTAAACAGTTTTTGGTCACTTAGAAGTTTAGTTTGAATTTTGACCTTATTGATAGACATGATATTCAAATTTTCTCAAAATGCACATGAGAACTCCTGCACCATAAGGTGGCAATGTTGCTGCACCATTTCTAACATCTTGTAATGAACATTTTTGTTGTTGTTTGCTTGATTGAACACCATTTCATATGCTTCCTTTTGTACACAATGGTGGTATCATTGCCGGTTAGATAGGTCAAAGAAAATTAGTAGACTTTTGTCTCTGGACCGAGCTACAAATTTTTGATTAGTTAAGTTATTGTTCAAACAAATATTTTTCCTTTATAACAGAAATACTCAATTTCTAAGGAGTTCTAGCATATCAGGAAGGAATAGGAAGTATAGATGTATTATAATTTATCATATGTTTGCACAGGGATTCAAGTAATATGATGTTCTCAATTTTGTTTTATAATCTTAATTGAATAATTTTTCAAGTTATGTGGCTACTCTTAGTTTTTGGTAGCTCGAAGATACTTCTGTGCCATGTGCCTAGGTGTAGGGGTCTGAGCACACGAGATCTCATTAATGACATAAAGTGGCTCTATTAAATGTGTTTTAAGTGACTTTATAATATTAAAGTGAGTTGTACTTTATATTATTATAGTGTACTTTCATTATTTTAGGGTTAAAAGTGACTTTTTGAAAGATGTGATTTTTATATAGTCATGACTTAAGTGATTTAAGTCATCTTGATATTAAATCACAGCCCTTGATTTTGTGGGCCAAGATTAAATCTTGGCCATAGAAGATGAAAAGACAAAGTTTTTATTCTAAGTAAATGATAAAATAGATTCCATGAGACTCATTTGCAGACATTTCAAGAGAATTGGAGAGATGTGTGAGGGGCATGAATTTCGAAGAGAGTGAAAGAGGTTGAGCTAAGAGAAAGAGGAGGCACAAACAAAGAGGAGGGCACATTTCTGATAAAAGGAGAGGGCATGCACTAAAGCGGACTAAAACTCTAAAACCCACATGAATTCTGGAAATTAACCACAGTAAAACTGAATATTGAATGATGATTTAATTACAATGATGAGAAGACCTTTTATAGGTCAAAATACACCGTTTCACTGAAAGGGTGTGATCCTATGTTTTAATTAATACTACATTAATATTAAAATAACTGCTCGTAATATTAGATACATAACATTGCCTCCGTCTTTTAGAATGCTTTGTCCTCAAAGCAAGGGTAAGGACAGGTATTGTTGATGAAATTGTTCTATCTCCCATGATGCGTCTTCATCTGGAAAATTCTTCCACTTAACGAGATATTCCTTGAGTGTTCGAGAATGGAGTTTTCTTTCTTGGATTGCAATGATTGCCTCGGGTTCCCAAATGACCCTTCCTTCATCATCTAACATAGGGAGTATTTCTTGTACTATTTGATGTTTACCCAAAAAAAATTTGAGACATGATACATGGAAGACATTGTGGATACGACTTTTATCAGGTAACCATAATTTATATGCCACTTGACTAATCTTTTGGATAATCTGGTACGGTCCATAGAACTTTGGGGCTAACTTGTGTTTCCCTCCAATTTTAAGGGATTCCTATTTATAGGGTTGGAGTCTTACGAATGCCCAGTCTCCTACTTAAAATTCTCTTTTGGTTCTACGTTGATCTGCTTGTTGCTTCATGCGATTTTGTGCCATGATTAAGTTATCCTTGAGTAATTCAATTGTTTTTTGGGATTTCTCTAGTTGGTTCCTTACTTCTGGAACATTAGTGTCATTCAGAACTAACTCCTTCCAATTTGGAGGTTCATACCCATATAACGCTTGGAAAGGGGTCATTTTTGCAGAGGTGTGGTATGTTGAATTGTACCACCATTATGCTAAGTGTAACCATTGAGACCAATGGTTTTGTTTGTCTGTTACGAAACAATGTAGATATGCGTCTAAGCATTTATTTACGAATTTAGTTTGACCATCTATTTGGGGGTGGTAAGATGAGCTCATATTGAGTGATGTACCCATTTGTTTAAAGAATTCCCTCCAAAATTTTCCATTAAATTTTGCATCTCTGTCACTAACGACGACTTTTGGGAAGCCATGCAATTTGTAGACATTTTTGCAAAATACTTCTACAATTTGTTTTTCCATGTCTGTTTTTTTTATTTTCATGAAGTGAGAAAATTTGGTTAATCGATCGACCACTACAAGGATCTTGTCCTTTCCTTCTGACGGAGGTAAACCATCGATGAAATCCATTGATATCTCTTTCCATTTCTGGTTTGGAATGTGTAGGGGTTGGAATAACCCTGGGGTTAAAACATTTTCACTTTTGTTTCTCTGGCAATTGTCGCATTCTGCTACATATTGCTAGATATCTTTCTGCATTCCCTTCCAGAAAAATGACCTTCTTGCATTATAATAAGATTTGAAGAACCCTACATGTCTAGTGGTTGGTGAATCATGGGATTATTTTATTGCTTTAACCTTGAATTTAGAGTTTGAATTCAAATAAATCCTCCCCTTATACCAAAGAATATCATTTTTCCATTCAAACTCGGGGTCACGGTTGGAGTTGTTAATTATAGTGCTTGTTTCTGGGTCCTTGGTGTATTCACTTTGTATTTCATTCAGCCATTCTGGAATTGTGACTTAGATGGAGTAAGAGGTAATATCCTCATCTTTTCTGGAGAGTGCATCTGCGACTACATTTTCCTTCCCTTTTTGTGTATTATTTCCATGTCGAAAGAAGCAATTTTTTCTATCCACTTCTGTTGTTCTGTGGACAACGTTTTCTGTTGAAGTAGGTATTGAAGACTATTATGGTCTGTGCGGATCATGAATTTTCTCCCTAAGAGGTATTGTCTCCACTTTACCAATGCCTGCATAATTGCCAACATTTCCATATCATATGTAGACTTCAATTGTTCTCGCTTGTTTAATTTCCTGCTCTCAAAATCTATCGGGTGTTCATCTTGCATTAGTACTACTCCCAACCCATAACCTGAAGCGTCACATTCTATCACGAATGGTTTAGAGACGTCAGTGGTAGCTAATACAGGTGTGGAGGACATAATTCCTTTTAAGGATTCAAAACATTTTTCTGCTTCTTCATTCCAATGGAATGCATTCTTTTTTAGAAGGTTGGATAAGGGTGTGGTTCTATGTGCATAATTCCTAATGAATCTTCTGTAGTATCCCATTATCCCAAGGAATCCTCTTAACTTGGAGATGTCAGTAGGGTTGGTCCATTCTGTGATGGATTTGATTTTTTCTGGATCAACCTTGACTCCTTCTTTAGATATTACATGTCCAAGATAGCTCACTTCTTCTTTACCGAACGTGCATTTGGACATCTTGGCATAGAACTGATATTCTTTTAAAATAGAGAGCACCTATTATAGGTGTGTGAGATGATCCTTCCATGTCTTATTGTATATAAGGATGTCATCGAAAAACACTAATACAAACTTCCTTAGGAATGACTGGAATAGGTTATTCATGATTGCTTGAAATGTCGTTGGGGCGTTAGTTATCCCAAAAGGCATTACCTTAAATTCGTAATGTCCCTCATGGGTTCGGAAAGCTGTCTTCGCGACATCTTCTAGCCTTACTCTGATTTGTTAATATCCCGACCTTAAGTCTAATTTTGAAAAGTACCTTGTGCCATGTAGTTCGTCGAACATTTCATCGATAAATGGAATGGGGAATTTGTCTTTAATAGTTATTTTGTTTAGTCCTCTGTAATCGATGCATAGCCTAAATGATCCATCCTTCTTTCGTACCAGTACTACTAGTGTAGCATAAGGACTTCGACTTTCTATAATCACTCCACATTTCAATAAATCATAGATTAATCTTTTAATCTCCGTCTTATGGTGGTGTGGATACCTATAGGGTTTAACATTGATAGGGATGGATCCTGACTTGATTTCAATGACATGCTCGATCTTCCTTTATGGTGGTAACTCCATGGGGAGGCCTTCAAATACTTTTTTGTATTTTTGGATTAATCCTTGGATCTCTGGATGATCTTGTTTAACTACTTCTAAAGTTAATAATTCCATCTCTTGGCATTGTACGACATATGCTGGTGCTCCTTTTCGAATTAGCTTCTCCATTTTGTGGGATGACACAATTTGCGTGCGAGGGGGTTGGAACCCATATAATTTGTATCTTTCTCCTTTCCATTTAAACTTTATAAAGTGTTCTTGGTGGTTTGTTGAGTAGGTACCTAGTGTTTTCAACCACTGAATTCCTAATACTGCATCAACTCCTCCTAAGGGCACTGCATAAAATTCTGACTCAAGGTTATAGTCTTGTATTTGCAGCTTAACTTTGTGGCATTTCCCTACTTTTTCAATCTTCTTTCCATCTACTACATTACTTTCATGTTGGGTACTGGATATATTAAAAGGTTAAGCCTCTTTGCAACACTTACATCGATGAAATTATGGGTGCTTCCTATGTCAAATAGGACTACAACATTGTTATTTTTTATATGCCCTTTTAATTTTAATGTTTGTGATTGGTGTATTCCTGTTATGGCTGCAATTGATATTTTGGGAGTTTCTTCATCTTCTGAATATGACAAGGGATTTTCGATATCACGAGTTTCTTCTATGTCAGATTCATCTCTATCTGACTTGTCTTCTTCTTCTGCTTCACATTGATATAAGTTCTTGGTGGTCTCTTTTTTTTAACATCTGTCTTGGGTACCACTTCTCTCCACAATACTTACACTTTCTTTCTTTCATCCGTTGGGATTCTAAGGGGGTTTTGTTGTCATTCCTTCGATGTGGTGGCTGGTATTTGGTGTTGGTTTTGGTATTTGGAATAGACCTTCTGTCTTTGTCATGGTTTTTGTTCCACGTCTTTTTTAATTTTTCTTCAATGATTTTTTCCTTGTGTCTCGCCTTGTCCAAGGTTGATACATTTAGTAGCTCTAGTTCATCTCTTATATAGGGTTTTAGTCCGTACACATAAGTCTAGAGGCGTTGACTATCTGTGAGTTCTGGCACACATGTCGCTAGGGCTTCCCATTCGTCGGTGTATTCATCGACATCGCATCTTTGCTGCAGTCTGGTAAGTTTTGCGAATAAGTCTTTTTCTTTTAAGTCTTCAAACCTCTTAAAGAAATAATTTTTGAATGTTCTCCACTTGCGCTTAGTTTCATGTGTTGTAACCCTCCACCACATGTACCAATTGTAAGCCCACTCTTCTAGTTGCATAGAGGCATATTTTATCATTTCCTCATCAACTGTGATATTGTGTATGGAAAAAAATTCTTCTGCCTTGTTGATCCATGCCACGCTCCGTTTTGTGTGTCCATTGAATTTTGACAATTCTAACTTGGTTTTCATTTGATATCCATGCCTTTTTGGAGGAGAAAGTGACTGCTCATGATTTGGAGAGAGATCATGATCGAACTCTTCTTGTGGACTTCCTCTTTTGGGAGGAATTGTCTTATGATGCCTTGAATTTGAGGATGGTTGGTCTTCCTTTGACATCTTGCACACTAATGTAGTAATTGAGTTTTCCAAATGATGCTCGAGTTTGCTTAACCCAGATTCGAACAATACTGTGATGTTTCTTTTTACACCTTCCATCTCCCAAGATACTGCTTCGTTGACTTCTTTTTTGACAGTCTCTGATAATTCGATTTTGCTTTTGTGTAGTTCTCCTTCGATTTGGTTGAGTCTTGAGTGTAAACCCTCAATATTTTTAGAACCTTGGGCTTGGTTAAGCTCTAATTTCACCATTCTTTCTTTAATTTCATTCATTTCTGCCATTTTTCTTGTGCAAGGAGGAATTTTGTTTTATTAAGAATGGTGAGGTTTAAGGAATAATAATTAATTATTATATAATAAAATATTTATTTTATTATTTTATATAATAAAACAAAAAATTGAACTATTATAAATATATTATAATAATTCAAATCAAAGTAAAACCCAAATATATTATAATAATTCAAATCAAAGTAAAACCCGGTTGAAGCTGGAAAGCAAAACCATGTGTTTGTTTTACTTTAAAAGCAAAACCATGTGCTTGTTTTACTTTATCTTTTCTTTTTCTAACTTTTCTTTTTAACTTATTTTTTTTTTATTCTTTATTTTTCTCTTTCGTTCTTGCTCTGATACCACTTGAACCGGACTAAAACTCTAAAACCCACATGAATTCCGGAAATTAACCACAGTAAAATTGAATATTGAATGATGATTTAATTACAATGATGAGAAGACATTTTATAGGTCAAAATACACCGTTTCACTGAAAGGGTGTGATCCTATGTTTTAATTAATAGTACATTAATATTAAAATAATTGCTCGTAATATTAGATACATAAGATGCACTCCTAGAAATGAGCTGCCATTAAATGTTGTTCAGTGCTATAGTTTGAGGGTATATTTTTTAGAAGAGAATAAGTAGCACATAGCTCAATAAGTAATCAAATATTAAATCAGTTTGTTTTGTTGCTGTTGGAGGGGTCTCTTCTGCTATAGAAGGTTGGATGTACAGTCTATTGATGGCTCAGATTTTGAGAGAGTTCTAGATGTTGAAATATCTCATTTGCTGTTGAGAGAATGTGTTCAATGTTCCTATATAGTACTATAGTCAAGTTGAAGTGTTGTGTGCTCTAAAATTGAGGTACATTTTTAAGACTGTGACTTAGGAATGCCTTACATTGTTTGTGGGAACTATTTCCAAGATGGCAATAGTTTTCTAGGTGATGGATTGAGGTACTTGTGAGTTAAGTATTGTGAATTTAATGCTAATATGTACTACTACTCTGCCTATGCATTATTCTTCTTAAAGCTCAATAGAATAAATTTCTCTCTTGGCTGGTTTTTCCATGGTCTTAGACCAAAATCACTATGTCAAATGTTTTATTGCAATCTATTGTCATGAGTTATTTCCACTGATAATAGTATTCTTTGTACTATGTAGTAGCTTACAAGCATAAAAAATGTATGCTAGAGAAATTTCTTGACTGGTTTTTCCAAGGTCTTAGATCAAAATCACTATGTCAAGTGTTTTATTGCAATTTGTTGTCATGAGTTATTTCTGCTAATAATAGTATTATTAGTACTGTGTATTAGCTTACAAACATAAAAAAATGTATGCTAGAGAAATGTGGTTGTTTTTATGCATGTAGAAGATTAAGATCAAAGTGTACCAAGTGTTTGATGAAATCTGTTAGTGAAGTTAGTGCATAGATTTTGAGATTTTTTGCAAAGTATCAAAGCTAGGTTTTTGAGTTTGATAGTGGTCAATTTTGGTGTAGCTGTGTATGCAAGTCTATTGTTGATTGATATAACTATGTAGTGATTTTTTGACACAGTGGGCACAAATGATTTGTTGATATTTGGAGTTTTTTTCAATTGGTTGGTGAAAATGTCTGTAACCTTTGGATTACAAGGGTTTAAGTTACATTTTGAATTTTTAGTCAAATTCAGATATCTTGGCATGACTCTAGATGACTCGGTAGATAGTTTAACATTGGATGCATGCTTGTCCTTCCTATAAATTTCTGGGATTTTTGTATTTTGCATAATTCAAGTGTACAAAATGATGATTATCAAGTTACTATAGATACATAAGGACTTCTCTTGTAATCGTCCTTCAAGTCTTTCAAATGCATTTATTAAGTGCAAGAAGGACTTGAAGGACTAGTATAGAGTAAGCCATTATAGATCTATAGTAACTTGATAATCATTATTTTGTATGCTTGAATGATGCAAAATTTGTTTGAATATCATCATTATCAAGTAATAACAACTTCTTAAAGGGTGCTAGCTCAATGGTAGAGCACCTGCCTAATTATAGGCAAGAGGTTGGTGGTTCGATTCCTCCATGCCCTATCATAAATTTGTGACTACAAAAACGACTAAATTCTCATATATACGACTATTAACAGCTAATTTCCTATATCTTATACCGTGACTAACGTTTAGTCGTATATAGCTTAGTCATTAATATGTTATCATCTAGTAGTTTATTTAGTCATATATTTAGTCATTAATTGTTACAATCAGTGACTAAATCAATGACTAAATCAGTGACCAAATCAGTGACTAAATTAATGACTAAATCATTAACTATCAATGACTAAATCATTTACTATCAATGACTAAATCAATGACTAATAAGTCAAGCTATTAATGACTAAGTGAAATACGACTAGATATAAGATAGTGGAAATTAGCTACTATTAATCGTCGACTCAAAAATAGTCGTTTATAGCTTGATTTTAGTCATTTTTTTAGTCATTAATTTCTCATTTTGTACTAGTGTACCCGTCGAAGGAGTTACACAGTTTACAGCAATATGAAAGGGGGAAGTAATATCCAAAGTTATCGAGGGTTTCCTAGGGTTACCCAAATCTAAGGAACTGAATTGGTTCTAGGAGGTACTTATGCCTCAAGTAGAGCTACACCCATGGGTTGGTAAGGGGTATTTGTTAATAGTCCTAGCATGTGTTCCCATCCATGTTCACCATTTTCAGAAACTTTGAACCTATTTAACTTGTCTCAATTAGAAAATGACCCTGTTTGGAATCATCCCTGATAACCCATCATCCAAACAAAGTTACCACTTGATATTCACAAGTTCGGTGGTCGCAATGGAGAATATCCATCCACACATGTTATGACTTTACTCCTCTGGTTCTCATCAAACTCATTAGATGATGATAGAATTCGGTTGACTCTCTTTTAATGTTACCCTAACCAATAATGCTTCCAAATGGTATATTAAATTACCTAGTATCTATTTTGTTGGCTTTGGCTCCTTAGAAATAGATTTCTTGTCACATGCTCAGTTGTCAATTCATTATGAAAAAAGAACTGATTTGTTGACTTCACTTTAGTTGGCCACATTTGTCCACATATTGTATCATATCCATGAGTGGAGGAGCCAAGGAAAGCTCATTTAAGTCAAGATCCTATATCAATTTCTTGTGGATTATTTTGTAAAGCCATTACTATCCACCATAGCCAATGGTGTCATTTCATGGGATATTAATGAAGAGAATTCATATTACATGATACAAATTTCCATTTGATTTACTCACAATATGGAACACTTTATGATGGAAATCCTCATGCACTATGTTCTTGTTATGATGTTTACAAACTAGCTTCAGGACCAAATGTTGATGGAATGATTGATTGATTCAATTCTCATTTCATTGATCAGTTGATAAGCCAAATGAAAAAATTTGTGTTCTTTCATATTCCTACAACTAATCAAACCACCCAGAATGTTGCTACTTCATTCACAATCTCTAGTGTTATTTCAGTCCATTCCACTAGTTAGAAAGATTGAAAACCCATAGTTAAGAAAAATAATAAATAAAATTATAATACTAAAGGAACTACAACAAAACCATGGGATTAGAATCCTTTTTAGCTCCACCTTTTACATTTGTAAACTTTTTAAGTGTAAATTTCCTCATCCTCTGGGGAAATTAGGAACTAATACACGTTTTGGTATTGTTCCAGGTGCAATTTGCACCTTGTTCCAACATTGGATCCCAAAATAGGTGCAAGGGTTGCACCAATTTTGCACCAAGATTTGAGTCTATTTTTTAACCTAGTTCAACATCCATTTTTGCACCATTTTTTTATCCAACACACGCACACATGCACACGCACACGCGCGCACACACACACACACACACACACACACACGCATGCATGCACACACGCATGCAGACACACATGCATGCACGCACACACACACACATGATCGTACACACACATCTAGTTCATCGCCATCATCATCATTATCTAGTTTATCATCATTGCCATGACTGTCACCATCATTTTCATCATCATCATTAGAAACATTTTCATTCATGCCATTGTCATTTCCATTTTCATTATCATCATCTCTACGGTTGTTGTTTCCATATTCATTGTTGTCATCATCGTAATCACATCATATCATCATCATCATTGTCATATGACCAATATAGATTAATCTTAAACCCGTATCTATCAAGCATCAAGAGGGATCCAATTTCTTGAGGTGTATTTTTTAATCTTACATTTTTTACATGTCCCAACATGGATTTTTTTAATGACTTTTGATTTGGTTTTCATTTTTTTTTATAATCCGACATGGATTTTTAAATTTCTTTTTATTTGGATTTTAATTATTTTTTATTTTTTGTATCATAATGTTACATTACGTTACCTGGCAACATCTCCCCCATACTAGGTTGTACAACACCACTCTACTCTTAGTACAATCTCATCATCATTATGTTGATGGTGATGACAATTATGATGATGATGATGATGGCAATGACAATGCTAACACTGGCGATGACCATGACAATGAAGATGATGTCAATAATGGTGATGACAATGGAAATGACAATGATGATGGTGATAATGGTGACGATAACAATGACAATGTGACTAACAATAATGATGGTGGTGTTGTTGTTGCTGCTGTTGACGATGATGACAACAATGATAATAATGATGGTGTGATTATGTGATGATGATGATGATGATGGTGTTGGTGGTGGTGGTGATGGTGATGGTGATGATCATGATGACAATGATGAAAATAATGATGAGGATTTCAATGATGACAATGGAAATGATAATGTCAGTGATGATTATTATGAGGATGAGGAGGATGATGACAATGTTATTATATGATGGGAATGATTATATGATGATGATGACAATGATGATGATTACAATGATGTAATCCTTAACAATTGCTTCATGGAATTAGGGTTATGCTCAAGGTTCCATACTACTACACATGTTGTGTAGATTAAAAATTTAGTCTAGGTCTAGTATGTAGCCACCATTTTGAGTTTTGGAATAGGATGAATGTGTATTGGGCCATTTTTTGGATACATAAATCATACACTTAGACCATGATACTATCTTATAAGGTTCATGGGGATGATTTCCACTATCATCGTCATCATCATCATCAACATCACCATCATCATCATCATCATCACCATCATAATCACCATAATCATCACCATCATCATCATGATCATTATTGGCATCATCATTACCATTCTCCTCCTCATCGTATTCATCATTGTCATTGTCATCATCATCGTCATCATAATCATTCATGTCATTCTAATTGTGATCATAATCATCATCCTCATTCTCCATGACATTACTAACATTTCCCTCCTTTCCTTTGTAGTCCCAGTAATGATAAATCTTCAATCTAGGCTCTGAACTAGGAGAATTTAAATCCTAAAGTAGCATCCCAAATCAATTGCATTTCCATTCTCTTTATTCCAGGTTATCTAAGTGCAAAAGTAGATGCATTATATTGGAGTGGTGCTAAATTTGATGTAATTTGCACCAACTTTAGGATCAACTATATATTCAATTAAAAAAAAATAACAAAAAAGTTTGTTTTCTCGATGAGGTTAAATAAATATGTGTATAAAAAAACCACTATACCTAATTTCCTCTCTTTAAAACATCTTTGAGCCCTATTAGAATTACACTATGCTTTTGTAAAATATCTCTTGCATGCTCTTGGATATCCATTGGTTTCATGTATTTATCATTCTCTTTTCTCATGGAGGTGTTGAAGTTGTTTTTCACAGGATTCACATAATATTTTGGATCTTCTCTCTTTGATTTTAGTCTCAGATCTTGAATTCTACAATGGCTTGGAATGTGCTTGAAACATCTCCTTGTCACTCTTTGAACAATATTATTCTCACCATTTCACACTTTGACCATCACTTTTTTCATCATCATTGTCATAATCATCATTTCCATATAATTCATCATCATCATCATTGTCATATAGGTCATCATTATCAATGTCACTATCATCATCATCATTGTCACCATCATCATCATCAAGGTGATTACATTGGAAATTATGATGATGGTAATGATGTTGTGATCATATGATAGTGATGATCATAACAATCATTGCCATTATCTCATCCTCCTCCTTCTCCTCCTCCTCATCATCATGATTTCATTGTCATGATCATCATTTCCATCATCATCATCATCATCATCATCATGTCATTGTCGTCGTCATCATCATCACCATGTCATTGTCATCATCATCATCATCATCATATAATTATATTATTATCAATGTCACCATCATCATCATTGTTCGTCATTGGTGTCATCATTGTCATCACCATTTTCATCGTCATCATTGCCATCATCGTTATTACCATTGCCATCATCATGATCATCATAATCATCATCATTATTTTCAATGTCATCATTGACATTCTCTTCATTTTCATTATCATCATCGTTGGCATTTTTTTCATCATCATTTACATCATTGCCACCATCATCATCATTGTCATCATTACATCATGTAATCACATCATCAGCAATGTCATCATTATCATCATTATCATTGTCATGATCATCATCAGCATCATCAAGAACGACATCATTGTCTTCATCAAAGTTATCATTATTGTCATCACCATCATTTTCATCATCATCATCATCATCATCATTCATGGCATTATCATTGTCATCATCATTCTCCATGACATTACTAACATTTTTCCCTTTCCCTTGTACCAATAATGATAAAACTTAAGCTTGGTTTTAAACATAAAATGCATGAAAAATTGAGTTCAAGGGCTTAAGAGATAAACCAATATACTAGAGTAATCAATAGATTAGGCACTACAATGGATGAAATTTACACCTATAGTAGCACCCCAAATGAATCACATTCACTATTGGCCTCCAAGAAATTTCGTTTCTTAGATCTACCTCCACATGAATGCACACAGTCCTGCAATGTATATAGATTTGGTAGGTATAATCCACTTCCATGAAGAAATCCACTTGGTAAACTAGGTAATTTAATCCATATGGTTTGATTAAAAGTTCTCTCCAACCTTGAATTGAAGAATGGTCGAGATCCATCTCTATAGAGATATGAGTGCATTGTTCTAAAAGAGCTAAAATATCTTTGGAAGAAAGAAGTGAAAAATAGTTGAACTATGACTTTAATTAGTGTGTGGGTTATGGTTAGGCATCCATGGGTTAGTTTTTAATGGTTTAAGTGTTAAGAGTTAGTATGGCATGGGTTAAATTCCTTTTTGAGTTATACAAGTTAATTCATTGGGTGTGTATTAGGTGGGTTAGGTTAATGTTTCTTCTTTCCATTAACATTATTCTAGTGTCATGTCGTATTGGTTATGAGGATTAGTCTAGTGGGACATTATTTAAATGCCAAAATACCACGATTCTCATGCGTTATAGGAATAAATGAAGTTAGAAAGCTTCCAACATATACCAACATCCCTAATGCTCAAAACCTTATAACATCATTCATTTCCCCAATCATATATCAAACATTACACAAAAAGGTCCTATGTGGTGGTTCAAGATGTTGTTCATGGATTTGGAAAAGAAGATTCCATAAGTGAAAAGAATCATGCTTCCAAAGATGATTTTTTTTATAGTGCTAAAAAAAATTTAAATAACTTATCTACAACTCAATAGGTTAGATATCTCAAACTTGAAATTGCCTCAATTTTTTAGTTGCTACTAGTTAAATATCTGTAAAGCTTCAAAATTCTTTAATATTCACTTCCCATTTAAAACCCCATCTTAATTAAATAATACTCTCCTTAATAGAAACTCCATCTTAGTTAAATAATATTTTCCTTAAAGGAATCAGCACTCTCATATATCTCTCTTAATGCTATCTTGGCATCCTTCAATTGCATGCATGCTAACGGTGTAAAAATGAACTCAATAGCCATGTTTAGTGTTGTACATATCTTTATAGATTGATTGGATTTAGAACAAGGTAATTAGATTCATAGTTACACAGAAATAATGGCCGCCCTATGAAGCCTAAGCATTCCTCAATGTAACGCAAGTCGAGGGAGCCCAACAAACTTTGAAAAGATCTAATAAATAATTAAAAAACATCCAAAAACAACTAAGCATATCCATTTACTTAAAAAACCAAATAAACAAATAAATATCTTCTTTACAAAAGCAACAAAACAATAGAATATATTCTTTAAAAGTTGATTAGATGATAACCACCACAAATTCAAATCCAATCCCTTTAAAGGATTACCACGAAGTGACACAAGCATAATAATCCAGAACTATAATAAAGAGAAACCAAACCCCTACTTACATG
Source organism: Pseudotsuga menziesii (assembly GCA_001517045.1). NCBI lineage: Eukaryota > Viridiplantae > Streptophyta > Pinopsida > Pinales > Pinaceae > Pseudotsuga > Pseudotsuga menziesii. Next base: position 398,567 of record LPNX011157371.1, read on the forward strand.
AGGGTATCATTTCTAAATAGTTATTCAATTCTCATCAAAGCAATGAGAATACAACATATAAATCATAAATCTTTTACTTAAAAAAAATGAAATTATATCAACTGTTCATTTATATGAACAAGATATCTATCAAATATGTCATAATGAATTTGAGTTTACTACATTATTTATAAATATAATGTTAATCAAATGAGAGGTAACAACATTTTGAATATACTATAACACTTATGAATAGCTGATCAAATAAGTTCGAACGATATTTGAGTTTCACTTCAACTCTCATTTCAAACTTCATTTTGCACATTGCACCAGACAATTTTGCACATTGCACCAAACAAGGGAGGCATCCTATGTTGCACCAAAACAAGGGCACATTCCTTTCATTCCCTTCATTTGCCATTCCCACGAGGAGGTTAGAGGGCATAAAAACTCAACTTGTCTAGAATTTCTTATAATCTCTTGAATTTTCTTACTAGTTTGTCTTCGATTATCCAACAATCAAAGCATCGATTTAACATGGATGAATTTACAACTCTCTCCTCGAGAACCAGACTTGGGATCTAGTTATGCTTCCTTCAGACATGAAGCTTTTCATATGTAAATGGGTTTATAGGACCAAAAAGGAAGGAAACAGACAAGTGAGCAAACACAAGGAAAGATTGGTTTCCAAGGGATTTACCATATCCATGGGATCGACTATGATGAGACCTTTGCTCCAGTAGCAATGTCGGATTTCTTCATGTTGACCCTTGCCATTGAGCATCCAAGGGATGGGAAGTACATCAAATGGACATGAAGAATGCCTTTCTTCACAGGGATCTCCCAAAGGATATTTATATGAAGTATCATCATGGATTCATACATAATTAATCTTCAGTGTACCAACTCAAAAAGTCGCTCTATGGCCTTAAGCAAGTGCCTAGAGCATGGTATGCAAAGATAGTCTCCTACCTTCTCTCCAAAATTTTTGTCCAATGCAAATTTGATCCCAATGTCTACATGTTGAGGACCACTGACTCACTTTTGATCCTATTCCTATATGTGGATGATATTTTGATCATTGATAACTCGACTTCAACAATTATTGTCGTCAAGGGAACTATTTATGACAGGTTTTCGATGATGAACATGGGTCCACTCCATTTCTTTCTTGGTCTCTAGATCAACTGGGATACTTCAAGGATCTATCTATATTAGGCTAAGTATGCTCAAGATATTCTAGTAAGATTCAACATGAAAGACTGCAAGTCTGCACCTACACCCTTCTTATCTGGGGTTATACTTGAGGATGGCTAAGATACACCAACGGTGGAAAAAGTCTTGTATCGACAACTTTTGGGGAACCTTTTGTATTTCACTCACACCCAACTAGATTTATCATATGCAATAGGGGTAGTCTCGAGATACATGTAGGAGCCACATGAGTTACACTAGAAGGATTTCAAGTGCATCCTCAAATACATTCATGGCACCATCAGTTATGGGATCCACAATGCAATAGGTTGCAAGTTCGATCTCATAGGACTCATCAATTCTGACTAGGCTAGCGATGGCACATATTTCAATTCTACCTCCAGGTGCATGTTGAGTTTGGGATCCAACCCAATTTGTTGGTTGAGCAAAAAGTAGTCATCTATTGTTCTATATTTAGTAGAGGTGAAGTCCAGGGGAGTAGTCAACATCACTATCCAGGCAGTGTGGCTATAGAACTTCTTCACCGAGCCTGGCATTCAGTTTCATCATATGACTGTGATCTAGTGTGACAAGTGACCACAACCAACATACACTCAAATCCTGTTATGATCCAATACATAGACAAAAGGAAAAACATATCAAGATCCATATGCATTATATCAGGGAGTTGGTTCATGATAGGGTCACCGATTTGCAGTAATGTCCTTCCTCCAAGAAAACTACCAACATCTTAACCAATAATTTCACTATGCAAAAATTCCATAGTTTGCGTGATCGTCTTGGAGTGAAGGACACAGTTTCCTAGCAATTGTCTTTCTCTTCTTTTGATACAGTGTACTTAAGAGGGTGGGAGGGGGGGGGGGG
>LPNX011157371.1:410588-445432 GCA_001517045.1 Pseudotsuga menziesii
GACAATGAGATATATGTGTGAGAGGTCCACACAACCAATTCACTGAGTCCATCCAACCACACAGCACATAGTATCTTTTATGGAGTGTAAGACTTAATGAGCATGAAATTCATAACAACGAAAGACTAACCTAATTAAACAAACTTAATAGCGAAAGTTGGTTTCAGTAGAAAGTAACAATAATCATCATCATAAATCATATTATATCATATAAATTAATCAATATATTTCCATACATATATGTATGTATATTTGTATGTTTAAATGTATGGATGCAACACACATTGAGATATATAAATATAGTTATAGAAAAACCTAGTAAAAAAACCAAATCAAAACAAAAGGTTAAAAATGCTTAACAATGAACATCTCTAATTAGCAACACAAAAGATCAAAGAATTAGAAGACCTTTCTCAAATTGTTATAAGAAACTATCTCACATTCAACGTAATAAAAGAAACATATCCACAAGTAACTTTCATAAGCTTTCCTATAATTCTAACTTGCATAAGATTTACTAGAATTATATCAAGATATTTTCCCCTTATCATGGTAGCTTAAGATTTTCTCTTCTGGGAATGATAAAGAGAAGTCTTATAAATTGCTAAACTATAGAAATCAAGGTGTATTAGATAAAAGTGATTATTTAACAACAATTTAATATTCCCATGAATATACTAAAGTTTGAAAGTATAACTCTTAATGAGTCAATGACCATAGGAAGGTGTATAACATTTAAAATCCTTAACAGTGAAAGAATAATTAAAATAGATTCATGAGAAGATAATTTGAATGAATTCACAAAAAATATATGTTCAATTTCAAAATGTTGTTTACTACATATGTTGTGTCTATTTATTTTATAGTGTGTACTATCATATGCTAGTATGAACCAAAGCTTTAGAATAACATAATAAATCAATGCACACACCATGTAAAACAAATGTAAATGTGGATCACAACTTCGAGATAGATAAAGATATGAGTTATACAATAACTCCTTATAGAATAGGAGATCCTCCTCCAAATACCCCAAGAAAAAATCATATATCTAATTCACATGTTCCTCCAATAATTATTATGTATATTCTTTATATACATATTTCATTGTGTGCCATTTTTTAGGTTGACCCTATTACATATAAATTTCATAAATATTACCCCTATATATGACCCCTTTGGGGCCATACTATATACCTTTAACTCCACGTATTCCCCCCTTGGATCATAATATAGTACCCTCCTTCAATAAGCTTTGTCTTCAAAGCTTTGTAGTTAAGGGATTTGCACGTGAAGAAACAAAGTAATAGGATTAATTATATTTTTTCTCTGCTGTTTCCAGTGTTGATGATCGATCCATTTGTTAAATTATTGAACCATTGATGTACATGAAAATGAGATCAATTGTGAAGTAGAATTGTGTTGGCCACTTTTCCTAACTCGCGTGACCTGGGTTCCACGCAGCCCGTCAACCCAACAAACACCTGAGATATCAGCTTGACAAAGCAAGCCCCGTCGGCAACACCCGCAAAGCAAGTGCAGTCTCACCTGAGATATCTCTTCGATGGGTAACCACTGGAACCATGTTTTTGCGGCTCGAGGGATTATGGTACCTTGGTGCGGGGCTGGGGAGCTCGACCAAGTCGCGAGGATAGAGTCATTTACGCAAAACAGTAGTGCACACCGCGCTTATACTTCCTTAACTACTAACGCCACGACACAAATTCGGCCTTAGTACTTTAAACATAAAGGGATATAAAAGCGAGCTAATAGACAGGCGCAATATAACAGATGTGCAACATCGATTGCACCGTAAACATAAACTAATACCCAAAAGCTGCACATAATAACCTAATCATGCATTCAGACTTCTATTGACAGTACGACATTCGCTCAGCCCTGGCAGGACTTGCATCATAAATATAAGCAATCATTCGTTCAACCACGATAGGAATTACATCATAAACATAAACAATCATACACATTCAATTATCAACACATAGGAGAGTTCACGTGGAAACCCATCCAGATAAAAACCACAAGGCGCTCTTCATCTCGCATGAGAAATATATGGCGCCTTTAGCCTGCATTTGACTATAGGTTGTCTTAGATCTAACTTTTTGCTCAGACTCTTTCTTGCTCTCATGCTCTCTGTCTTATTTCTCCTAACTATTGCTACCATCTACTGATTTGTACGCGACCTAAATCGACTTCTCTAGCATATGCACCTCTTTAGCAAAGCTTCTCTTCTACTGCACTACCTTCGACTACATCCTAGACACTTTGGACTAATCTACCACTCAGATCTCACAAATTCCCTCTATTCCCTCAGAGATCATCCCACTACTAACTAATCACAAGCAACTAAAGAGTAAAAACAACAACTGTCTAACTATTGAATCCCTCCTATTTATACTATTTTACATGACCACGCAGGGTTGACTGCATACAGGCATTTCGTTAACTATCACCATCGGCCGCCCCTCAGGATACAGTTGTGGCGATCATTACTTGACATGAGGCACTAATGGCCTTACTTATAGCATGCTTTCACTCATGTGGCATTTGTAGACTTAAGCCGACTTCAGAACCCACGATCGTCCTGTCGCATTCGGCCGTTAATCTGAACTTGTGCTACTGTTTTACCCTACAAGCATCTTCCTTCCGTGCAATTTCCCTTTTTCGGGAAGGTGACATCTTTTACGCATATTCCTTCTTCTGCGCAATTTCCTCTTCTGCGCAGTTTTCTTCGTCTGCGCAGATTTCCTTGTCTGCATAGATTTCTTATATACCTGCAGCGTGATTCTTTTTCGTTGTTGTGCTTGCACGACGGATTGATTCTTGCGTTCTTCCTCATTTGCACTTATTTCTTGCGCACTTTCCCCAGGCCCAATAGGCCCCCAACACTCACATGTGGCTCATCCTGAGCCATGAAGAAATGGACATAGGAGGTTGCGCAACATGCATGGCAGTTTCTTTGCTGTTGATTTTTTTTTCTTTTTTCTCATGCACCTTTCTCCTTCTTGCACGTTTTGTTGCTTTTTGTTTTTGCGGTGTTTCCTGCACCACGGGCTCATCCCATACTTAGAAAAAATGTTTATATTTTAGATGATACAACTAAAGTTATACAATTTCTTCGTTGACATCATCTAAAGAGTTTACTTCCAGAGGTTTTTCTTTTTTTTACTCCAACTCTTATTCATGTTTTTCTTCTTGGTCCTCTTCATCTTCCTTTTCTTCTTCATCTTCCTGTTCCTCTTCATCTTTCTTTTTCTCTTATTGCACATCCTCTGGTGCATCTTCTGGCGCAGATTGTTCTGTGCCTCCAACCTTCTGTTGGAATTGGAAAAAAATGGGAGTAAGCCTTTCGATCTCCTGGCAGGCTTCTTTCGCCTGCTACTCTAGTTCCTGCACTCGGTCGGAGCTAGGTTGTTCCAATGAGTCATTGGACACTTCCTACATTAACTCATGGATTCTCTATTGGATAGGATGAATTATCCCTGTCACCCTTTCAGCTTTGGCTTGTTTCTCAGCTGTCTCTTGGTTGTGCCTAATTTCTTGCTCACGCAGGGTTCTTGCCTTATCCTGGAGGTGCTTGAGCTCATCGCCTTTGGCAATTTTCTCCTTTGTTGGCAGCTTCTTAATCTCTTCCTTTACCGCCAATACCTGTAGGTCTGCTTGTCACTCCTGCTCGACAAGCTTCTCCGCAGTCTCATCCTCGATGAGTTCCTCCCATACTGCGGCAATTGTTTCCACTGCCTCTGCACAGACCTTTTCGGCTTTCCTAAGCCGGCCAACAGCTTAATATGTTGATTGTTGCCTTTGTTGCACAATTTTGGGGGGCGTGCTCGGCTGCTGGTTGGTATTTCATTCCTAAACTTGTTTCTTTAGATCTGCGGCCAGTTTGGATAACCGCCTCATCTTGTGCACAGGTTCTACCTCGTCTTCTTCCTCATCATCTGGCAGTTCTGCGACTGCCTCCTTTATGGCTTCTTCTAGTGAAGCCTACCTATGCGCTTGTGCTTCCAGGTCTTCTTGTTGGTGCTTGATGACTTGTTTGTGCTTCTTTTCTTTCCTGGTTTCCTCGGATTCCTGATATGCAACCACATTTTCTCAAATTCTCACCTCTATAGCTGCAGCATGTTGAATGGAATAGATTTGCAGTAATGTCAGCTTAGAGAAATCCAAAGTTAATGTGTCCAAGCTATAGACACTTCTATCCGTTTTTGCTGTATTTATAGAAAATTCCTGTATGGGCATTTCTATTCTCAAGGGTGGGAGTAGCATCAACGTCGCCAAAGTGTCTAATGGGTCTACACCATAGGTCTCAGCCTGCACGGTGTCACGCACTTCTGTGATGGCCTTTGCCAGCCGGGTAACTTGCGTAGTGAGCGAAGGCATCCAATTGGTTTGCTTGCTTGTGATATCACCCAAGGTAGACTTAGTTATTTCTGCAACTGCCTCTCTAAGAAGAGTCAAATCCTCTTCTATTATGCTAAGGAATCGGGGTTGATTAGCTCTCTGCTTTTTCTTATGCGAGATGCCCAAAGTTTATGTATCTTCCTCCACGGGCTCTTTGCCCTTTCGTTTCTTGTTTCTTTCAGCGTGAACCTCCTCATTAGTAGGGGTGTCTTCTTCGCCATTGTTCGGTGGGGTCTTGATCTTCTTCCTGTGCATCATCCTGATGCTCTTGGGTGTTGGTATTGGCACGGTCATGGGGTGGGTTCTCCTGTGAATCCCCCTAGTGCACTTACTTCTCCTGAAGCACCTCCACACTCTAGCCAATCCATTTGTTGGGCCAGTCTTTGATTTCCACCTCGATATCTGCATCTCTGATGATGAAGAAGGTCAAGAGTGCCTTCTTCTTGGGGTCATTTCATGGATATAGGATGATGTTGTGCGGTCCTGCATGGAAATTAATGAATGGGTACTTGACCATCGTCTCAGGTTTCAGTCTATACTGCTTGCACATTATCTATCTAATTCTTTCTCCTTGGAGAAAGAATTCAATGTTTGTATCGTTCTTGCGCTTATTGTCTTTGTGGTCCCATAGGTTCTAGAACTGTGCATTGAGGTACTCCATTAGGATGTCCATGGGTTGATAGTCTGGTGGAGGATTCCAGGCTATGAAAGAGATCAGAATCAGAAGCCACGAGTAGTGGAACTTCACCGCGAGAAGTTCCTGGGTGTCAACCGTGTCGTCCATCAATTTATTTAAGAGGAACTGAGACCAATTAATGTGCATTCTTTGCGCGCACTATTCTGCTAGCTCTATTGTTGTGGCAGTGCATTCAGCAGGACTCATCTTCCGCAGAACCTTATTGCATAATATTTTTGTTGCGGACATTACAACAATGTCATTGATCGAGATAATGAGGTAGCCCTTTCTACCGCATACAAGTTGGTACTTTCCCTTCATGTCATTCTTGTCCAATTTTTCCTTTTCCTTATGCAGATACAGGGTCGGGTCGGCTCCTTGCCATGGGAGACCAGTTTGACCATTATCTCATATGGCTTGTCCAGCCATATGTAGCCTCCATGGAAGCATACCAGAAGTTGCTTAAAATACATCCCGACTGGGGCAGTGTGGCCGAAATGCGGCATAAGGAGCAGGTTTAAGATGCCTAACTGCTCCAATCCACGTGCCCACTCCATTGCAAAAACTATGTTTGAATTTGGTGGTAGACCAGGCACCGCAACCATGAATCGATTTATTTCTAGCTCCTCTTGCTTCCTGGTATCGTAGTATTCAAACTTTAAGTCAGTTTGGGCTGATTATATCCTGGTTCAGTGGGATGCATTTTGGAATGATGGGCTCTTCCAGTTTTTCCTGCGCGTCCACTGTCACTCTTGTTGCGCCCGGTACCCTAGGTGACACATATGGAGGCAACAAGTTATTTTCCTCATCGGTCAGTTCTATGTCCTTTGGTGGTGGTGGTGGAACCGAGTTGGCTCTATGAGCTTTGGGTATCTTCGCTGGGGGACTAAAGGAATTGGGTAGGTCTGCACTCGACAGACCTCTAGGCGCAAAAACTTGTGCTCCTATCGATTGTCCTAGTGGTTGGGTTGCAGGTACTTACATTGTCATTGGATAGCTCAAAAATCATGGGCTTCAGCTCTAAGGTAGGGTTTTGGTTCACTCTAAAATTTATTGGCTCAGTTGGCTCGGCTCTTTGGTTTCTTGGCTCTGTAAGGCAATGTAAAGGTTACCACGACATAGGTGACTAATATTTATAGGCGATCGAACATCCAGGATGTGACTAGACACAATGATGGGCCGTCTGATGGAGCACATGGGCCCGTCCTTCATTGCCTTTACTCGCACACTTAGGTTCATTTATGTAATTTTCAGGGAAGTTATGGTTAATACGGTAGATGGGACCAAAAATCATGCCACCACTCTCCTCAGACTTTCCAAATTAATGCTACTGATTTGTCACAAGTGCCGAAACATTTTTTGAATCCTCGTGCATTGAATGGTCCATCGGTGTCTGCTAGCTGTCTTCCACTTCCCGCCAGTTGTCTCTTATCCGGTCTGGTGGCGGGTTTACAATGCACCATTCTTCAACACAACTTCCTTTTTCTGCACCAGGTTGCACTGGAGATGCTTCTCCCATTTCTTTCCTCCCTTTAGATCTTTTTTTTTTTTGGTTGTGGGGCTCGGCCTTATGGTATTGCACCGCAGTTATCACGGTATCATTTTAATCAGCTGCCGTTGATCATACCCACAACCGGTGTTCCATCCAGCTTATGTAGTTTTATCACACCTGCTTCAGTAATTTGCGCAACCACATATGGGCCTAGCCAATGTGTTTTGAGCTTACCTGGTTGCTTGAAGAGCTTGTTGTCATACATCAGAACAAGTCCGCCAACCTTGAACTATTTTGTTTTGATGTGGTAGTCATGCCACACTTTCTACCGCTATTTTTCCATGTTTGAATGGAAGCCCACAATGAAGCGTTCTTCCTCCATTTGAATCAACTACGCAAGTCTTTCTTCTATGACATTAGTATCTGTCATTTCTATTAGCGCAACAATTCGTAGGCTCGGCACAATGTACTCCATTGTCACGAATTCTTCTTGTCCATAGACTAAATGGAAAGGAGTGTATCTAGTTAGTCGTTTGCATGTTGTTCTGTAAGCCCATAATACTGCTGAGTCTTTCTGGTCCCAATCATCTCTGTCGACATTACAGACCTTAGTCAAGGCATTCTCCAGTATCTTGTTGAAGGCCTCAATAGTTCCATTTTATTGAGGATGGTAGGGTGTTTTCTTCTTATGTTGGATTTGGAATTTTGCAGTCAATTCAACAATTATTTTATTTACAAAATGCATACCTTGGTTGCTGATAAGGATCTTCGGGAAACCAAACCTTGTTACTACATTTTCAAAAAGAAACTTCGTCGTAGTTGCTGCAGTGCAATATTTCATAGGTGTTGCTTCCACCCATCTTGTCAAGTAATCTGTAGCAGTTATAATATATCGCGCACCAGTCCATTTCCTTGGCGGACAAATAGGGCTGAAAAAATCCACTAGCCATTTATCAAAGGCCTACAACATAATTTGTGGCGCAAGTGGCATTTCATCATGTCATGATGGTTTCCCTGTTCTTTGACATTTATCATAGTCATGGTAGTATTTCCTTGTATCCATATGTACAGTTGGCCACCCGAATCTAGCTTGCAAAATCTTGTGCACCATTTCCTTCTGGCGTAGTGTCCTCCTGAGACACTCGCATGTGCTTCATCCATTGCCCATTGCCTTTCATGAGCAGAGATGCTTCTGTGTAGTATTTCATCTGGTCCCAACTTATATAGTTGTCCTGCGATTAGCGTGTAGTCTGCGGCCTTGAAAACTAGTTGTTTCTTTTTCCATGTCATATAATCTTCAAGCGCATAGCCTATATTCAATAAGTGTACAATAGAATCAAATTATTTATCGACAATGTCGACAGTAAATAGCTGCGCATCAGGAAAATTATCCTCTAAGCTGTTTGATTCCTCACCACTTTCAATGTGCGACAAGTGGTCTGGACCAACATTCAGTCGTCCTATATTTACAATGACTTCAAAGTAAAATTCTTGAAATAGGAGGAGCCACCTATAGATATTCCCCTTCAACACTGACTTATTGACCAGGTACTTCAGGGTAGAATGATCAGTAAACATTTTGAAGTGTCCACCCAATAGATAATGTCTGAACTTTTGTAGTGCATATACCATTGCAAGCCCTTCTCTTTCAGTTGTGGTATAGTTTTTCTTTGCTATTGACAGTTTCCTGCTTGCAAATGCAATTGGGTGGTCAATTGCGCCCTCTCCTGGTTGGTTTAATACTATACCAAGTGCAATTGATGATGCATCAACATGTACATGGAACTCCTTCTTCTAGTATGGGAATATTAATATTGGTGCAGTGGCCATTTTGTTCTTTAGCTTATCCAGACTTCCTTGACAGTCTTTGTTCAAATCGAATTTGGCGTCCTTCCTCAGTAGCTTCTCCATTGGGGCAGTTATCTCTGTGTACCCTCTTATGAATTTTCTATAATATCTAGTATGTCCCAATGTCGATCTGAGTTGCGTGACCAATGTGGGCGGTGGTAGGTCCAGAATAATTTCCACCTTCGCGGGAACGACCAGGATCCCGTCACGAAATACTATATGGCCCAGCAGTACACCAAATGGTGCGCAAAATATGCATTGTCTCAAATTCAGCGCAATTTGATACTAGCGACACATTTTCAGCATCATGCGCAAATTCTCAATATGGTCTCTTAGCAGACCAAAGACCATCCAATCATCAAAATATACTTCAAGAAACATATGAATGAAATCTTTAAAAGCAGAAACTACTATTCTAGAGAAAATAGTAGGGGCATTTTTAAGGCCAAAGGGCATTATTGTGTATTGGTAGCATCCCCATTCTATTACAAAGGTTGTCTTGTGGCGGTCCTCTTATGCAATTCTGACTTGATGGGAGCCTGAGAATCCATCTGTGAATGAGTACATTTCTTGTCCACCGACACTCTCCAAGACTTCACCTGCAAATGGTGTTGGGAATGGATCATGTAGGCAGGCATCATTTAGCTTCCTAAGGTCGACACAGATCCTGACCTCGCCCATCGCCTTGTTGTCCTGAATCACTATAGGGCTTATCCACTCTGACTCTTCAACAGGTTCAATGATTCCTGCTTCCAGAATGCGATCCAGTTCTGCCTTCACTTTTTCTTTATAGCACGGATTTAGTCTGTACGGGACCTATTTTATCGGTCTTATGTCAGGTTTGAGAGGAATTTTCATTTCACCCAAATATCCTACTATACCCTTCATTTCCTTGAAGCTCGTCAGGAATAGGTCCTGGAATTCATGTAATAGATCAGTGATTTTGGCTATTGTCTCTTCGTTCCAATAGTCTCCAATGTTAGCAAATTTTGGATTGTCCTATGACCCAATGTTAACTTTCTTGATCTTTAGCGGCTTGATGAACTACTCACTGGAAATGCTACTTCCTTATACTGTGCGCGATCCTTTCGACTCTGGAATATTCATGTTATTATGATCCTCCTCTAGGTCTTCGGAGAGGTTATAGCATGTCATCCAATGCTGAACTATCTCACAACACTTGTGGGAATGCACAGTGCAGGGTTGAGAATACGCAACCTCCAGTGGGACGTTAGCGAATATCTTCTCCTTAATAGTTTTCAGTGCAATATCAACTGTTGGTTGCTCATATGCAAATTGAAATGTGTATATGAAATTATGCACAACCTTTTCCCATTCTCTTGTTTCTTGGTGTAGCTCCATAGATGCGTACCAGCAAGGGTATGGATGAAGTGGTGAACCCACTCCTGGCGTGGGTAGTTTGAGAACGCTATGGAACACTGCTCCAAGTATTCAATAGGGTCTAATAACCCTGTATACCTTTGTGTTATAATTGTGACCTCGTCTCTGAACCTTACTTCCAGTATCCTTCTACACTACGGCCATTCAGTTATCGAGATTTTGTGCGTACCCCACCATCGCGTGGGTGTATCTTTTAGCACAGATAGTCATTGTGGATATGTTACTAATTCTTCAAACTCAATCAAGAACGTTTCCAAGTTAGGTAGTCCTTCATATGTAGACAGCGGCTGCAACTGAGTCCCCACCCGTCGAACAGACTTAGTTATCCTAGCACATCTCCTCATAGAGACTTCATGTAATTGGTTCTGCCAGTTCTTAAGGGCCTCTCCTGAGTATGATGTACATGAAATTGTGCATCTCTAGCTCAGGTTACCATTCGCAGTAGGATTAATGTAATCCTCCTTAAGGGCAGTGACATTATAGATGTTATCAAGGTGATCACCTTGCCCTTTGTTGAACACCGGTTCAATGTATCTTTGTCCTTCCAGTGGATAGAGGGGCGCAACTACCCTCATCTCATCATCTTCAAATGATAGGATCCTTCTTTTGAAGTTTATAATGGTTTGATTTTCCATCACCCAATCGATCCCCAGCAGCGTGGGATATGGGTTAGTATCATCTACTATATTGATGACCTCGAAGTCCACAAAGGTATGAAATCCTTGAATATCCACTTAGACCTGACTCAATCTACCAATGGGTAGGACCTTTGCCTCATCAGCAAGATTTAATTGAATTGAAGACCATTTTAGGGGGGGGCTTTCCCATTATCTCCCATGTTTGGCGTGTTAAAATGTTAACATCGGATCCCAAGTCGAGGATGATATGGTTTATGTCATAATCACCAATTTGCGTGGACATATTGAGTTCGCATCCCATTTTGAACTTTGTCTTGACACGGATAACTTTCTTTGTTAGCTGGTCTTCCTCAGAAAGTTTTTATGTAAGAGCTTCCAATTCTGCAAGTGCATCCTTGTCTTGGATTAGCGCCAAACAACTTGACAGGAATGGTTTGTGCTTACTAACCTTATCTGCACTCTTGCTTGCAATCTGTTGATCGAATATCTTCTAGAATCTCTCAGGCATATCTTCCACTTGGCCTGAGGTGGATGGATGTTTCGTTCCTACAAACTTGGGCCGTAAATCCATGAATATGCATTTTTGGTTTTGAACATCAAACGATTCTTTCTTTTGTGCGGCAGGTTGTACCTCTGGTTGTGCTTGCACCGTGGGATCTATTTGCATAGATTGATTTGCACCCGTTGTAGCACCTCCCCTTGTTTACACTGCTACAGTTGGTTCTCGTGGTTCTGCGACTATCATCTGTATGTTGGCATTAGCATTTGGGTTGGGATCATTCGACACAGGATTTGGTGTTGGGTAGCTACTCCAACCATCCGGGCTTTCCATCTAGAGATAAGTTGTGGAAATTTCTCCACATTTTGCTCTTGTTTGCAATATGAGCAAGTCTTCGCAGGTTCATGGCAGTCTCTAGCAAAGTGGCCCTGCACTCCACAATTGTAGCATACAACTAGCCCTCTTCCCCGACCAAATCCTCCTCCTCCTCGGCCCCTGTAATTTCCACCCCCCATCAACTAAGGTTGTGGTGATTGTGCTGGTTGCAGCAGGTATTGCGGTTGCTGATATTGTTGTTGATATGAGTTATATGGGGCTGCATTTTGAAACTGTAGCGCCATCTGAAATTGAGGTGCAACTTGAAACTACTGCGCAGGCTGAAATTGAAGCATAGCCTGGAGCTGAGATGTAGCCTGGAACTGCACTTGTTCCTGTTCAATCTTTATTTTCTCCTTAGTCTTCATTAGATATGCATCTACTATTTTCTCTCTCAGAAGTGGGTAGGCCCTACAATCTTTTTCATCATGGCCTAGAGATCTGCAAAATTTACAATACAAACTAGCTGGGGTACATACCGTCTTCTATAGGAACATCCCATCTACGTCGCAGTGTCCCCTTGTATGGCATATGTTGCACTAGGGAAGCCCCTAGGTACTCAATTGGTTTGGCACACCGGATGAGATGTAGTTCATGTAATCTTGACAGTCATATTTGGTATGTCCATTGGTCCGACATCACGTGTACCCGAGATCTTCCTCCACCTCTTTTCCTCATTTTATGTCCTAGAGTTAAATTGTCAGATTAGCCAATTGTGACTGAATCTATATCATTCTTGCGACACCATATCCAATAGGTGAAGCCTCTAGCTTCATTTCCAATTCCAATTCCTCCGTTTGCGTCGCAATATTTTGTTGCATGAGTGGTCCCCTAATGTGTGGTAGTAGCGTAGCAATAAACCACTCTTTATGATGCGCATCCGACATCTGGAAGCTTACTTTGGCCATCAACATTTTGAACTGCTGGTCAAAGTCCCATACTATTTCTGCTGGAGCTTTTTTAATCTCCTTGATCTCGATTATACATTGGGACTCAGATTATGGCTTTCTGGTCGGTCCACTCAACTACTCCTCTTCTCTTGAACTTAGTCTGCCGGGTTGTTAAATCTGAAAACCATTCTTGCAATATAATGGGAAATTCTACGAAGAAAATTTCATGGATATCCAAATATAGATATTGTTGTAACCTATTCTGAGGGATTAGCTGCAAACCCTTGCTTTCCTTCTGTGCAAATATCAACATCTTCAACTCCAACCTATCCTCGAGTTCACTCTTAGTTGGGTGCCACAACATTCCCCTAATTTTGATCAATAGGTACCGGCAATAGAACCATTTATTGGCCACTTTTCCTAACTCATGTGACCCAGGTTCTGTGCATCCCATCAACCCAACAAACACCCGAGATACCAGCCCAATAGAGTAATCCCTGTTGGCAACACCCGCAAAGCAGGCGTAGTCTCACTCGAGATATATCTTCGATGGGTAACCGCCAAAACCATGTTTATGTGGCTCGTCAAGGGATTATAGTCCCTTGGCGCGTGACCAGGGATCTTGACCAACTCACGAGGATCGAGTCATTTATGCCAAACTGTAGCACACACCACGCATATACTTCCTTAAACTAATAACAGCGCGACACCGATTCGGCCTTAGTACTTTAAAAATAAAGGGATATAAAATCTAGCTAGCATACATGCACAATATAATGGATGTGCAACAATGATTGCGTCGTAAACATAAACTAATACCCAAAAGATATGCATAATAACCTATTCATGCATTCAGACTTCTATTGACAGTACGACATTCATTCAACCCTGACAGGACTTGCATCATAAATATAAACAATCATTTGTTCAACCATGACAGGACTTGCATCATAAACATAAACAATCATACACATTCAATCATCAACACACAGGAGAGTTCATGTGGAAACCCATCCAGGTAAAAACCACAAGGAACTCTTCATCTGGGATGAGAAATACATGAAATCTCCAGCCTGCATTTGACTGTAGACTGTCTTAGAACTAACTTTTTTCTCATACTCTTTCTTGCCCTCATTCTCTCTATATTATTTCTCCTAACTACTGCTACCATCCACTGATCTGCACACAGCCTAGATCGACTTCTCTAGCATCTACACCTCTCTAGCAGAGCTTCTCTTCTACTGCACTACCTCCGACTGCATCCTACAGGATTTCGACTAATATACCACTCAGATATCACAACTTCCCTCTATTCCCTCAGAGATCATCCTACCACTAACTAATCACAAGCAACTAAAGAGTAAAAACAACAACTGTCCAACTATTGAATCCCTCCTATTTATACTATTTTACATGACCATGCACGGTCGACTGCATACAGGAAGTTCGTTAACTGTCACCATCGGTTGCCCCTCAGGCTACAGCTGTGGCGATCATTACTTGACATGAGGCACTAACGACCTTACTTACAGCATGCATTCATTCATGTGGCATCCGTCGACTTAAGACAACTTTAGCACCCACAATTCCCTATCGCTTTCAGCCGTTAATCTGCACTTGTGCTACTGTTTTACCCTATAGGCATCTTCCTTCCATGTAATTTCCCTTTTCCGCATAGGTGACATCTTTTGCGCATATTCCTTCTTCTACGCATATTTCCTCTTCTGCATAGTTTTCTTTATACACACAGATTTCCTTGTTTACGTAGATTTCTTCTATACCTTCCATGTTCTTCTTTTTCCTTGTTTGTGCTTGCACGATGGATTTATTCTTGCGCGTTTCCTCATTTGCACTTATTTCTTGCGCACTTTCCCCAGTCCCAACAAATTGTGTAGTGGAATATCAAGAAAAATGTACATTGAACAAGACAAATTTGAGACAAATATGATAAGAATTGATGAGTTAATTACAACATTAATCTTCATTAATCCAACAGTAATACAATGGTGTTACAATAAAGATAATTCGAATCATGTGGATAAGATTCGAATCTACCAACTAAACCCGACTGACTGCCTAACTCAGTGTCTAAATCATTGCATGAGAGCCACTAGTCTAACTCCTGATGTCTAAATCAGTCTGACAATCGATTAAACTAGTTAAACTAGTTAAACTGACGAGGTAGGTGGAAAAAGGCACCACTTTCCCATGCAGCCATGTAAAACTGGAGCTAGACTAACTGAGAGTGATCTAACTGAATGTAATTGAAGGTTGAATCAACATAACTGACTACCTACCACAGCTAACTTGTGGAGGCTGCTGGTGGCACTCAGAGTGGCTCCTAGAATGTATGGATTGGCACCAGTGGCACCAATGGCACCAATATCATGGTGGCACCAATGGCACCAATATCATGGTGGCACCAAACTCACCCAAACGACTCCTAAGTAAGACAAGACGATCAAATAGACTATATATGGAAAAGGGAGGATCATATAATCCTAATACCTCCCCTTAATACTAACTTGGACAACCTTGGGCCAGGCAAATAGGTCAAAAGTCACCCATGGAATCTAATGAAAAATAAAAACTGCTTAATAAACTAAGGAAAAAGGGGAAAACCTCATGGGACCCCCACCCCCCNTGCTGCAATTTGTAGCACTATGCAGCAACAATGCAATAGCTTGGTTCTTATATGTAGCAGCAACCTGAGACTGTGCATGTGAACCTCTAAATGTTCTTCTGATCTAAGGAATATTCTTTGTGTTTCTTCTTTCTGGAGGAGGAATGGAATGATCAATTATGTTCTTCAGTAGGACAAATTGTTAATCATTCGCTATCATCAAGTAGCATTTCCCTAGAAGTTTGTTTCACCACTATGTAGATAGCGAAGCTATGTGAGAGAGTGCAACATGTTCATTCTGATACTGGGACTTTGTTCTCCTTCTGTCTTCTGGATTCCCAAGACCATCCCTAGCTGCTTCAATGAGATTTTGGGCCCATTTAGGATTAGGCCACTGATTTGGAATGGGAACTAGAGTTGGATCTAGATTCTCATGAGGTAGAACCTCAATATCAAGATCATGCTGATATTGTTCCTCTTCATCTGAATATGAAACATAAGACAAAATATCATCATCAAATTGTAATGGAAGAGTGTTTATACCTCCTTTTGCTTCGGATTGTGGTGGATAAAGCAACTGATCTTCTTCAAACTGGACATTGCGCTCTATGAAGCACTTCCTAGTTGCAAGCTCCATCAATTTATATGATTTTCCATCCTCAACATATCCCAGAGCAGTATGCATTCACTACTCTGGGATTTGAAGGTCTTTCTCTTGTCCATAGGTATTATGTCTCAAGATTTGGAACCAAAGACTCTCAAGTGAGAGACATCAGGCTTATGCCCATGCAGTGCTTCAAAAGGAGTTTCCCTAATCACTAATTTGTGAGGCACTCTATTCTGTATGTATGAAGCATAGTTTATAGCTTCAGCCCAAAGAGAAGGAGGAATATTCTTGTCTTGGAGAAGACAGGTTGTCATCTCCTTCAATTATCTATTTTTCCTCTCAACCACACCATTATGTTGTGGTGTGTATGGAACTAAGTGTTCCATTCGAATCCCCTCTGATTCACAATAATGTTGAAAATCTCTTTTAATGTATTCATCTCCATTATATGATATAATGGACTTGATCTTCTTTCTAGAACTATTTTCAATCAAGGATTTAAAAACTTTAAAAATTTTGAATACCTCTGATTTTTGTTTCTAAAATATACCCAGCATAACCTTGAACAATCATCAATAAAAGTAAGGAAATACCTAGAACCATTGTTTGATGTTGTAGGCATAGGTCCTTAAACATCACTATGTATCAGATCAAGTGTAGAGGTAGCTTTATTTTCCTTCCCAACTTCATACCTCTACTCTGGATGCTTACCTACCAAGCAACCTTATGGTGTTTGCCTTTGTAACTTCTGAAATGAAAAGAATTTAAACCCTTATTTATTTGGTTAAACTTCTCCTTTATCTTGTCATTCCATCACTTATTGAATTCTATCCTACTTTTTTCTTGATCATAACAATACTTAGACTTTCTTATGGCCTCCTTTAGAGTTTGAGATTCATCAAACTCAATTAGAATACCATTAGAGTTTGAGCTTCATAACAATACGTGGCCTTCCTTATAGTATCCAAATGCTAGACAATAGAACTATCCCATAACTTGATTATAATACCATTTAACAATTAAACCATTGATTTTCATAGACTGATTTCATCAAACACTTCATTTGCAAACTCGGATTTCTACCTGTAAGTGTGGATTTTGGCCCAAACAAACCGAACGTTGCAACCTAGAGCTCCAATACCACTTTGCAACGTCCCTATCCATCATTCCAACCAATGGAAGGGAACATTAACAAATTTTGGAATTATAATTTTTTCTCAATGGCCATATTATGAATTTATAAACATTTGAAATGTGTGTGTTGATGCATAAAAAATACGTAGCAAAAATAAATCTAGACACACACACCACATGCATTTACAAGCACAATTATCAGAGGAATAATAATAAAATCATTACACATCAGATACAAAGATAATACTTATATTTAATAAAGAAGAGACAAATAAATGGTTGTGTAAGAGTGGTTTTCCATCCAACCATAGGCACTTTATCCAACATATAGTCTTTATCTTGAGAGTCCACCCCTTCTGTTGAGATCAGGTTCTTTTGGATGTCGTAGTAAACAACAAAATGTAATGGGATTCCCTTCACCCACATATGCAAGTTTAATAGATTCTCCTTTGCCTCTGACTCTTCAGGTTCCTTTGGTTGAATTTGTGTGGTAGAAAAAATGACACTCGGTTCTACATTAATGATATGTTTCCCATGGTTCATGGGCGTGACATTGGGTTCTGAATCAAAATTGGGATTTGATTCTAAAGCTTTGATCTCGGCCAGCAATGACTGCTTTGAGCGACATCCATCAATGTTGTGATAGGGGATTTTGTTGAACTCACACCACTTCTTGATGTTCTTCTTTGTCTTTCCATTACCCTTCTTTTCTTGTGGCTGGGACTGGTTGTCCTTTCCCTGTACTTTGTTCTAGAATCTAGGGTTTCCCATGCCTTGCTTATGCGGTGGATTTGTAGGTGTAAATTCTCAACTATTTTTTTTGTCGGAAATTCTCCTCAATTTTGACAACATACCGATAGGAAACTCCCAATGAAGAGATGTTTAGAAATTCCATCTCTGTTCGTATTTACCAAGGTAGGGAAATGAAATATTTCATTACCAGGTTCCACTTGTAATCCTTGATACTTAGCTTTGTAAACAAGGTATGAAAGTTGTTAGTGTACTCTGACACCGGTTAGTCCCTTTCTTGACGTAGAATGGTCCATTTTGTGTACTATTCATCATATTTTTTAAGAGGGTCATATTGTTCCTTGACTTCATCTATGGAAGAGGCCCAAGTTGGATGGGCCTCAAACATTATTGACTCGTCTGATGAGTTTTGATCACAATAATTATCCCACCAATTTTTGACATGGGAGATAGTCTTGAGTAGCGCAAACGTGATATATTTTGTGTAAGAAAAATTGTCGACATAGAAATACCCTTCTATAACATTGAAACACTTATATAGGGCATAAACATTTATATGGCCTTCAAATAAAGGAATATAAATTTGAAATTGTACCTTGAAGGGATTTGCATATCCAAAATGGTTGCTCGTTGATGGTGCATCTGTTGCTTCCAGCATTCGTCGAAGAATATGAGAGAAATTATCAATCATCTCATTCCTCTGTCGCGCAAGGGATTCCTTAAGAAATAGTTTAATAGGATCTCCTGCTTCATCATATATATTGTCTTCCTCCATGGGAGGCCTCTTGGGACGTCGACAGTGGTCTTCCCCAAGTGAAACTAGTTCGAGACCCAACTCTCTATACCCTGACCTTATTGGGGACATGCATCGAGAGACAATCAAAGAGAAGATTTCTCTAATACCACTAATACGAATTTATTTGAGAATGAAATGAAAGGACATATATATAATCATAGACACAAATTTATTGCAAGGAAAACAAAGAGTAAACACATATTCTATTAAATGGTGGAAATAGAACAAACTGTACAATAAAGCAACTAGAATGGTGGTAGCTATCTATGAGAATAGATGTGGCTACTACGCTCATCTATGCCAAGTTGAATACAAAATGAGGCCGAAAGGGCCTATTTATAATAAGCATGAGGCGATAACCCTAAATGTCCAAAACATAACCCTAGAAGATGAGCTGCCATAAATTTTGGGGCCCCAAGGTGGTTAGTTCAACAGTCAGATTCCTAGGGTCATAAATTTTGTATGATCTCCATTTGGGGCATTCGATCTCCCATTGGAAAGGTCTATACGACATTTACATCTTTCAACTAGGGCTAAATGCATGTCATTGGAAACTAGTTGCCCCCCTTAATTGCAAAAGAATGTCATGTAGGGCCTCAAAACGACCTTGGAAGTTTGGGACCTGAAAAATCGTAGAAAAATAACTAGGAAACTACCAAAACGAAGAATTGTTTTGAGCTAGTGGAATAGGTGGGTGGCCACCAATTACTATCTGGATCACTACCTTAAGTTAGCTCTCACCAAAGTGGGGTCAACCTCTTATGAATACATTCTGTTCACCTTTAATTATCCCATGCACCTCCCTTGCATGTTTTGTAGATAATGGAGCCCATCATCACTCCTCCTAGTGACAGTTTTAACTGATTATTAAGTGAATTAGTAGTCCGAAGTGGCACTAATTTGTCTTTAGTGATAATTTTTCCACTTCTAGTCATGTCTATAGTCTAATATTTGAATTCCTCTTGGCTAATTGAATTCTCTCTATTGTAATATATTGTGTGTTTACACAGAATAATGTAATATGACACCAATTTATTGTTGTATATGAGTTTTTCTTTGATGTTCAATTTCCTGTGATTTTTAGCAATTTTTCAGTGTAAATTAATCCCCTTCATACTTCTTTCATACTAAGGTTCAATTTAGCCTCAAGATATTATGGATTTGATAATTTTACATAGTATTAGAGCTCTATAGAGTTGGATTACCTTCAAATTGAAATTTTTATGCAGGTTTTGTGAAGAATTCAGAGTTGTTTCTCTAGTTGCAAGATGGAGAATTTGAATCCTTTGACACCAAAAATCCTCACACCCTTCAATTACATGTATTGGAAGGTCTATATGCAGATTTATTTGCACAAGAGTCCGTACCAACAATTTTTCACTAAATTCAAGTCTTTGGTAATGTAGTGCAAACAATGTGGAATTGACAATAAGCAGTTGGTGCTCTCCATTCTGAGTAATTTTAGCTCTGAATTTCCATTTTTTGTGTCCACTTTCCACTCCAGGAGAGTGACAACTCCAAACTGGTGAATTCCTTCACTTGCTGCATTCACTAAATCCCTGATCCAAGAACAAGATAATCGATCCAAATGGGATCCCTATAACATTCCAAGAATTAGGCTCTTTCGGATGGGGAGTCAAATAAATCGAATGCTAAAGGGAAGTACAAAGGAAAGGACAAGATAAATCCTAAACCCAAATCAAAGGAGGAGCTTAGTTCTTCAGATGAAGCCTCCATCTTCAAAAATGATAAAGAAAAGAAGGGTGAAAATACCAAGTGTCCCTATTGCAAGAGAGGATACCATCCCAAGAGTACATGTATGAAGAAGACTATAGATCAAATGACCGAAATTCTTGAACAACACAATATTGCCCTCCCAAAAGGCATAGGAAAGACTGATTTTGGAAGCAAGACAGATGATCATGAGAGATATGAGAGACACCATGCACTGAAGGATGGATTTTCAAAATCTCAATCCTTCCTCATAGACTATGGAGCTCCCAACCACATGGTTTCCTCCAAAGAGTCATTTCCTTATTTAAATATCATTGATGGTCCAAGTATTTGCATGGGAGATGATACTCAGATCACAACTGTAGGGAAGGGAACAATACAAGTTGAACATGGAGTGTTAAAATATGTTCTATATGTAACTTCTTTACCAACAAACTTGTTATCTATTTACCAGTGACACACACTGGTTCACAAAATAGAGTTGTTTTTGGACCTAACACAATTGACATCTCATATATCTCTACCGGGGAGTTGATAGCTAAAGGTGTTGCAAATCATGCCTCCAAGACATATGAGTTCTCATGCTTTTTTCCATACTCACATCAAAGTGTGCAATTCAAGAAAGATCTAGTGCAATATCTACAAGCAGTTAAAGAGGAAGGTAAAAATGCTCTAGCTAAACAATTTACACATGTTGATGTTTCTTTTGATGATTCAGATTCAAAATTTGAAGACGAGGACCAAGTGGAACCAGATATTGAGGTTGAGTATGAAGATCAATCAGAACCAGATCCAGATCCAACACCTGCTCCGCATCCAATACCTAAATGGGATCAAAAACTCATTGAAGCTATTGAGAATAATGTTAGTGATCCATTCGGATAGAAGGAGAACCAAATGTCAATTTCAAGATGAGAAATTTGCAATATTTCATATAGATCAACTTCTCCTAGAGAGGTGCTACATGATGGTTGTGTTTGATCCATAGTCCTACAAAGAGGTTTTCCATTATCCAAAATGGCAGGCTGATATGAATCAGGAATATGAGTCACTACAGAACAATGAGACATTGGATACTGTATCTCTTCCTCTAGAGATAAGAGACAAAAGTACCTTCCTACATGGTGACTTGGAAGAAGATATATACATGAGATAGAGATTCAAAATGTGCAAGTCTGACTGCAAAAGCATAAACATTTATTTTCCTATATCACATCAAATTGGAAGAAGGTGGGGAGGTTCACATGCATTGTATCAAGGAATAAGTGCACAAAAGGACCATCATGTTGCATTACTTACCTATAGAAGAAAAACTTACAGACATTTTTCACAAATTATTTTACTCCGGAGAGATTTGTCTATGCAGAGGTCTCTGCTTGGTGTGAAGACTTGATTCAGTTTTAGTTCCTTGCTTGCTCATTTTGGGGAGGGGGTTTGTTCCCATGTGGTTTTCCCTATTCCTTAGTTTCATGTGCAATTATTTTTCATTATTGTTGTATGGATGACCTTTGGTCTCAGTTACTAGGGCCCAATTGTCTAAGTTTGGATTAATAGGGGAGGGTGTTAGGATTAGTTAATAATCCTCCTTATTCACCTTGGTTTATTTTAGTAGTTTATTAGTTTAGGATATTGATTGTCACTTCATCAGTTCCTAGGATATATTATCTTGGATCCATAGCCACTTTATGCATCCTCATGCATGAAGTTAAGAGCTCCAAATACCAATCCCTAGATTTAGGTATCCCACTATGAGTTCAGGGATCCTACCTCTAGTTATCTCTCATCGAAGTGGAGTCAGCCTCCGATGAGCACCTTCCGTTCACCTTCATTTAGCCCATGTTTCTCCTTTGCATGTTTTGCGGATGATGGCACCCATGCACTCCTCCCAGTGCTAGTTAACTGATTATTAACTGAGTTAGTTGTCTGAAGTTGCACTAATTTGTCTTAATTGATGCCTTTTTCAGTTCTAGTCAGGTCTATAGTCTGATATTCAAATTCCTCCTGGGTAATTTGAATTCTCTCTATTGTAATATATTATGTGTTTACACAAATTAAGGTAATATGACACAAGTTTATTGATGCATATGTGTTTTTCTTTCATGTTCAATTTCCTAGTGATTTTTAGCAAATTTTCATTGCAAATTAATCTCCTTCATACTTCTTTCACAGTAAGGTTCAATTCAACCTAAAGATCTTGTAAAATTGATAATTTTACAATATTTACATAGCATTTGATTTGGCATCACAAGCCAACCACATGGTCCAAATAAAAATATTTACATCATACATGCCTAGTCGTTCACTAGGCAGGCCTTGGCCTTGAGATACACACTTGGAATTCATACTAGCATATTTACATCATTTACATAATTTGGATTAAATACACTCCAACTCAAAACTAGGGGTGGTACATTTAATTACAAATAATACATGAAAGTGTAGTTGCAACAACAAAATACTTTACTAGGATATTTTCACTTTATTATGCCAAGCTTAATATTTTCTCTAATATAGATGACAATAGAGTAGTCTCATAAATTGTTTAACTATATAAACAACAAATTGCATTGGATAAAAATGAATTATTGAAATACAAATGATGCTTGAAAGTGTAGTAACAACAAACAAAATAATCAAAATAAAATTATGAGAAGATAATTTCAATGAGTTGAGAAAATTTTTGAATAATGCAAGAATAAGTGAGATATCTAACAAAATTGCAACCATAAAACTACATCTAAGCAATAATGTATAGCCATGATCAATTAAAAGACAACCACATATGAAACCATAGATTAAGTATATGAGGTAAGAGAGCCTTCTTATTGAATGAACAACCAACAATACATCAATTCTTTTATAAGATTTCACTAGAAGACCAAGAAAACCATTTTCAAGTGGTAATAGGGTGGAGTAAGGAAGATTAAACATAAAGATATAAAACAAATTCTCTTGTATATAAAGAAAGAAAGGAAGAATTGAAGCTTGTTATTGGTCACAACTTGGTAAAAACGGTGTAACATTAATATTTTAAGTGTGCCTTGGTGGTTGTTTTAATGGAAGAAAAATGATGAGTGGATATAACATGAAAGAATAAATTAGGTTGGCGTCCCACTCAGCACTCTATTTCATGGGATTTGCATATTTTCAATTTCACATTAGAGGAAAAGTCTATACTTTTAGTTTGGTTCTTGAATAATATGCCATTATCTCTCTACAATTGGACTTCTAGTTTCAATCCATTGAGAGGAGAATAGCTAAAATCCATATTTTGGTTAAGTTAATTGTTAAATCTTTGGCATGGGAAATTTGAGGGTAATTATAAACCAAGTTTGGAATCATATGGATGGAAAAGATATGTGTAAACCTTGATGTGGAAGGAGGAGGAAATCATCATGGATGGCAAAGATATGTGTGAACTTGATTGGGGAGGGAAGGGAAGGGGAAATCATCATGTACTACAAAGATAAGTGTGTACATGATGTGGAGGGAGGGGGAAATCATTATGGACTGCAAAGATAAGTGTGGAACTTCATGTAGAAGGACGGGGTTTAAATATATTAAAATATGTTTGATAATAAAAATTTATTAAAATTTATAATAATAAATGAAAACACTAAGTTTGAAATAATCATGAACGACAAAGGCATACATAAAACATGACGGTGGGGAGGGGAAGCACCCAAATGGCTTGGACTGGAAGCTTATACGTATTTATTCTAAGAATTTACAACTACGTGTACTGTCAAGATGTTTTAAGTTTTACTAGATAAATCTTAGATTTTTTGTAAAGAAAAAATTACTTACATTGTAAGAAAATTATGTTAAAATAAATTTAAAATCATACCCAAAAATTATATTTAAATAAAATTAAGATCATAGCCAAAATTGATGTTAAAATAAAATTAAGATCATACCAAAAAGGATGAGGAACTGTTATATAAATTACTATTTACTGAATAATTACGTGGAATTAAGTTAATTGTTGTGGAATTAAGTTAATTGTTATTAAAAATGTTGTAGTTTTAAATTTGGATGATTTTTTTTTAACAGGAAGAAAGAAGTTTTGGACAATATTTTTGTAAAAAGGTGATAACTAATTTCCAAAGATTTTTTTTGTTTATGGCATTTTGTGTATTTTTATTATTCTGATTTTTGTGTATTTTTATTATTCTGATTTCAGTTGAGACCAATCAGCTTAAGTTAAAATGTATAACTAATTGGTCAGTTTTATTGTAATTGTGTAAGAAGAGATATAAATACATGTAAGCTTGCAGAGAGAAAACAGTCTGAACGAATTTGAGAGAAAGTTTGTAAGTTATTGTAATTTCCAAATTTTGTACAGTAAAAATATAATATTTGCCGAGTTGATGTTTCCTTTGTGAAAGGTTTTACCACCTAAAATATCTTGGTTCTATTTTATGCTTTCATTATTTTTAACAATTTTAATTTTGAAAATTATGGTTACACTTGTCAAACTTCCAGATTTTAGGTGTTCCATAATTTTTTTTTGAGTATATAAAATATATTTCTGTTAATCAATACTTACAAAACACTCATGCTTCAGCGCCTGGTTCAACAGCTCTCGGTGCAACAGCGAGTACCAGCTTAACCTGGGGAGGTGGTGATTTGGTGACAGTAGGTTCCAAAGTGGCTTTGTTACCAATTCCATTAGGAACCGCTGATTTTTTGATACATCACATTCATGCATTTACTATACATGTGAACCTGATTAGACACCTGGATTTGTATATTTCTCATCTGTACTAGGTGGTAACCCTGGAACAGGAGGTTCAGATATTGGGCTGATTTCCGGAGAAAAACTCGCCCTAAATCAAGTTCATCAAAAATACTCCCAGCCAAATAATCAATTGAAGTGATTTATGATGGAAATTTTTTATTTTTATTTTGTGATGAAATGAAAAGGATTCAGCTATTTGTTAAACCCTATGTATTTTTTTATTATTTTCATAAAATCAAAAAGATTAAGTTACAATGGTTATGTATTTTTTTGAAAAGGATTAAGTTAATGGTTAAGTTTTTTATTTTTTAATTGGAATCCAGTTGAGAATTATTGTTGAAATGTTTAATTTTTATTATTGAATTTTATTTGTCAAAATCTGTTGAAATTGGACCTTTTTTAAATGGTGAATTGACTCAGCTCCCAACCAAAATCCTAGACACCTTGACTCTGAATTTCAACCATTACAGACGAAGAATTTCCCCAAAAAAGGCCGAAAATAGTGGAAACGACTTACGTACGTTTGGCTTAGAATAGGGACGGGGAATCGCTGGGCTGGAACTAAAAGGATTTTGAATGATATATACACTGGATATAAAACAACAAACAGCACCAACGAGCGTCCATCACTCCTGCCGGTGCCGCCTGTCGTTAAAACGTTCGTCCCTTCAGGTTACCACTTGCGCACAAAAACAAAAACTGAGATTTACATTTCTTCAGAGAACCTGNCCCTCCTGCCGGTGCCGCCTGTCGTTAAAACGTTCGTCCCTTCAGGTTACCACTTGCGCACAAAAACAAAAACTGAGATTTACATTTCTTCAGAGAACCTGTTTGACACTGATTGACATTATGGTAGCTTGACCTCGTGTTTGATTTGGAACGAATATCCTAAGCATTTGGAATTCCGAGCGATGACTCCAGAAATATTCAGTGGGAGTAGGTTTTACGTACCACTGAACATCCAAATCGAATCACCGCGTGGAAGCTCATGGATCAATTCAGTGAGCGAGCAAATGTCGGTGGAGTACTCGTATGCTTGCTGTTATTTATTTATTTAATAGCAAACAGCAGTACCAGACAAGATAATATCAAGGCGGTGTTGACTTAGGAATACTTTAATCCATCTTACGTAATATTATAGTGGAGTAGTTGAACAATTCTACGACTGATTGTATCTTCCATTCATGAAATCAACCAGGAACTTCGAGAACTGTACTCCATGCTCACATGCTATTAATATAAATATAAGTAACATTCCAATGGAAAACCTGCAATCCAATCTCATACGGATATCTCTTGTTCTTCTGTACTTAGCTTAATAGATTTGGTAGATAGAAAGACCAACTATTTGGTAGAAGAATCATGGCCATTACTATTTCGGCCCGCCTCACTTTCTTGCAGCTACTTTGTTCTCTTCAGGCATTCTTCATATCGTTTTCATTAGCCTACCCTCACACTCATCCGATTGTCAATAATCTGATTCCACATTTTTATGGCAAGTCATGTCCCATGGCCGAGAAAATAGTGGAATCAGTAGTACAGAAGGCCGTGATGAAGGAAGCTCGAATGGCTGCGTCCTTACTCAGGCTTCATTTCCATGACTGCTTCGTCAAGGTGATCTTCATTGCTTTCTTGATACAGATTTACCTAATCACTACAAGAATTGACTACTCGTGAATTCCTAACAATCAAATGTTATATGTATATGTGTGTACGATAGGGTTGCGATGCATCTTTGCTACTGGATGACAGCGCGAGCATTGTGAGTGAGAAGAGATCAAATCCCAACAGAAACTCTGCCAGAGGATTTGAAGTCATTGATCAGATAAAGAGTGAGCTGGAGAAGGTGTGCCCAAAGACTGTATCCTGTGCAGATATTCTTGCTATTTCAGCTCGTGACTCAGTGGTCCTGGTAATATATATTAATCTCTTGACTTGTCAATATGTCATTCACTCAAAGTATATATATATATATATATATATATATATATATATATATATTTGCTTGTAATGGTTTCTGAGTAAATCTAACTGCCTAGTCAATAATGTTGTTTATGGATGAATAAAAACCAGAGTGGAGGTCTGGGATGGGAAGTTTTACTGGGGAGGAGAGACTCGAGGGGTGCTAGTTTGAGTGGGTCGAACAACAATATACCAGCGCCCAACTCAACTCTCCAGACTCTCACTACCAAGTTTAAACTACAGGGTCTGGATGCGGTAGACTTGGTGGCTCTCTCAGGTATATGAATATTGTATTTAATTGCACCCGTACATTCAATTCGTTTTGTAGCATTCATGAATATTGGGTATTGAAATGTGAAAGCAAATGCTAATTACGCAGGGAGTCACACAATCGGCCAATCTCGATGCACAAGTTTTAGGCAAAGGCTTTACAACCAGACTGGAAATGGAAAGCCAGACTTCACCCTAAACAAGTCTTATTATAGTAAGCTCAAATCCGTGTGTCCAAAATCGGGAGGAGATAATAACTTGTCCCCATTGGATTTTGTGAGTCCTACCAAATTCGACAACTACTACTTCAAGAACTTGCTGAGCGGGCATGGACTGTTGAACACAGACGAAGAATTGTTCGCCAAGGGCCAAGGGAAGACGATGCAGCTAGTGAAAACTTATGCAGAAAATGAAGAGCTCTTTCTTAAACAGTTTACAGTTTCGATGGTGAAGATGGGGAACATCAAACCTCTTACGGGTTCCAGGGGAGAAATCAGGGTCAACTGTCGTATTGTTCGCAGTTGATCATCAGTTGAATTTAATCCATAAATTTCCATTGTTTGCAGTGTGCACTGCATTGCCTTACATCTCCCTTCGTAGCTGCGATCAAAATACGTTACTAGATAATCCTTCCCTTGGCATTCAGTTATCACAGGTACAATAAAATTGCCGCCCATGAAGTATTAAATTTCCAATTGGATTAGACACATGTCAGAAGTAACTCTAGATTATCAAATCAGAGAAGCATCTCAAAAATCTTGAATACGAAAGAATAATTGGTATTCAAAGCGAAGAGAACATTGAAGCTTGGTGTGCTGTTCTAATGTCCCATATTCTACCAGAGCCATAAACCTAAGTTAATGCATCCTGCATACTTTGGCGAACGAACTCAGCTATATCTCCGGTAGTTCAAAGCTTCCAAATCCCAACCCCGGTAGTTGTGCTTCAAGTTAGTGGAATAATAACCATTGTACTTCTGGTTAGTGGAATAATAAACACGGCCTGATTTGCATTGCAAATATAAAATTTGAGTGGAAATAAGATATGATACAAAATGGTTAGAATCGAATGATATCATATAAAATGGCAAGAAGTAATGGATGGAAAGCTTAATCTAAATCGATCGACACTGGGGGCTTTTCTTTTGGCTTAAAATGACTTACGATCGGTTCTACTCCTAGGTTTTGGGTGAAAGCATCACCATTACAAACATGGCATATCTCAATCATTTGAACTATAGAAAACATCCCTCAACACATAAAATGGTAACTTATGCAATATGCTTATGTAGTACCATGTTTATTGGACAAGACTTATAAACATCAACAATTTCATCAAACTATAAAAAACACCCCTCAACACATAACATGGTAACTTATGCAATATGCTTATGTAGTACAATGTTTATTGGACAAGACTTATAGACATTAACAATTCCATCAATTAGATTAAACAAAACAACTTTTTTTTTTTAATTCAAAAGGAATTTAAGATCCTTAACTTATGTAATTTGGATTATGCTCCTAACAAAATAAAACTAGCATATCCACATAGCTTGTGGCTTGATCACGTTTATAGGGATTAAATGGTTGAGAGATAGTTATGGAATGGAAGATTATTCCTCATATTCTTCTAGTATAATGGTTTCAACTGTGAATTATCCATGCCTAGGTACATGTTATCATCGACATTCTTCGTGTTATCCATTTATCAACAATCAATTATTTTTTATATTCTATTTCTTCTTATCTTGTACATTTTTATCCGCTACGCAGTGTTGGTTATCCATTCATCATGTAACATCTCCAAATTTCGTAAATAATTTTTTTTAAGTATATGTCTAATTGCAAATATAAAGGATAAATATTAAACTCATATGATCTTTAAAACGTGTTTAGTCTTTTTACTATTGAACATAATGGCTCTTTGCGACAACATTCTGATGTGTCTTATTGTTATGATGACACTACTTTACCTGACGTCAAGTTAGAAATATTATGTCACTTTTTATTTTATGTTGGTTAAAGTTGTGCTTGCTGCTTATGTTCTTCCTTGAATGCCATTTGACCCTACTTAGATGCTAGGGAGAAGGGTTACAAGTCTTACTTAGTGTTTATGGCTAACGCAAGCCTTATGTATCCTTTGTATAGGAGTTGATTATGAAGAGCTTACAACCACCTAGCTAAAGCAAAATCCTAAGATAAGCATACATAACCACTCCTAAGAAAGGGACTAGCGCTTCACAAACAAAGAACAAAGCTTGCTCTTATCATATGATAATACAGGCATGAAACCTAATGTTATGGCATCGAAAAATAATGAAATATGAGATGGTCTTGGAACTATAGGGTATGGCTGGTAAAAATTTAACACCAAGTGTCATTAAGAAGGCCACATGAAAGTTCATAGATTCGGGTCGGGAATGACTTGCTTGTCAACTCATAAACCCTAGGGGTTTAATGCACCTCATAAAATGATATCGGTCTTGTTGTTTGTGAAAATTGTCACTGCAATGCATTTCATCTTTCTCTGCGCAACTCAACCTGTCTCTGCCTGCATCGCTGTGTAGCTTCACGGTGTAACCGATGGTGGAGGAGACGAGGTTCTCATCCCTCGACACCCTTCATCCTTGGTTGTGCTAGTGTAGTTTGTCTAGATGGCTCTCGTGCCAAGGTTCTTGCTTTCATGGCGACCTTCGAAAATATTTACAAGGAAAGTCATTTCCTTGCTCACATTATTGTTTCCCAATGTTATACAATTAATTTGTGAAACTCTTTTTTTGACCTCTATTTGTTTTCGTGTGCCAGAGGTTTGAATATGGATTACTACACTTGGATTTTGAATGGTCGTCACGTTGATGGAGTTCTGGTCGTGGTAAGACGCGTCACCTTGTTTTCCTGTGGCTCGGTGGCTTGTGTCTCAGTGGCTTGACCCGCGTTCTCATGGCATGGATTTTTTTCCTGCTCTTTCTTGTCGTTTAATACAAAATGGTAAACCTTCTTGGTTTTTCCTTGAGGCAATTATCGAGGTTTTGAAGGATGATGTATGAAGTATTCCTCAACCATGGAGTAGAGAGGACTAAAATGTTTCTACTTAGCTTTGCGATAACAGAGTTTATGTTTTGTGGAGTGTTTGAATAGTCAGTTGACTCTCACCCCGAAACTTGTAAATGTTTGTTTTTCATAAAAGAACTCCTATAGGGTTTGTTTTTTTACAATCGATTTGAATGTTATTTCAATTTTTGACTCTGTAGTTTCGTTTTTCTACTAAAACCTTTTTAAGGCCGAAAGGACAGTTGTAATTTCCAACACTCATTTATTGTAGTAGTTGATAAGTGTATTGTTAGGGCCATGAGCCCATTGCTCTATTTCGATTATTTTTATAAAATGATGAAATCAGGGTCATGAGGCCACTTCCAAATCGGTAATTGTTTAAGTGGATACAACTGTGTTCAGATATGAATTATCATTTAACTATTGGGTTAAGTGATGAAGTCGTAAGGCATTTTTGTGGAATAGAGCTGTGAGCATTGTTACATTTTCTCCTCAATGATTTTACTAATGTTGTAGTAGAAAAAATAAAATGACTTACGGCCTATAACGACCTATCAATAACATTATGGAAAATTGTGTTTGTAATATCCCAAATACTGATATTCTCTAATGTTCTATGATAGTGCAGACTCGCACACTCAACCTCATACAAATTTCCAAAATAAATGTGCATGCAAACTCGCCATGCAAAAATGCCCTAAAATATAGTTGAATTAGGGTTAGGATTTTGCAGAGAGAAATTAACACTTACCACTGATATTCTGGCTGACAATGACTCTAGAAATAGCTGCATGCATAAGGATCCGGATGGGTGGTCTAATAAGGCTCTTTTCCTTTGGTGTTATTACCCCGCAGTACTGTAAAAACCCTCCAAACTGAAGGTGCTATTTTTGTAGGAAGAGAGGTCCGATCAAGCTAAAACTTTCTGAGCTTGTCCGTCTGTTGATGCCGGAGAGATGAATTGGCACATGTGGAGGTTTGGTTGCCTCTAAGTGCCCTAGTGAATTGATTAGCAGTTCTGTTGCTCACGCCCCCAACAGATTTGTTTAGCTGATAGCTTCTCCAGGTAAGAAAACTGATGGCTGAAATCACTGCATACCGTAAGATAGGCTTATTGAGAAAGAGGAAGTTGACATGCAGAGGAAATATTGGGTTTTGTGGTCTCAGGGAATCCTTTTGTGTTTTCCCTGCTACTTCTAGCTGCAAAACGTGGGTCTGCTAATAACCCTTCGGAATGTGCTGGATCTCCGAATACTGTAGTATATGATGGATGCAGTGGATAAACCTCGATGATCTATCCCAATAAGAGACTAGGGAATATATCTCACTGTCGAACCCTCGCTAGATGAATACACCATCTCCAACCCCAACTGCTACGACTGCATGCTGTGTTGCTGCTCAAAAATCCAAAATCAATCAACAATAACAATAGATATTTCCTTTAGTCCCATAACCCTTCTTAAATAGATCTTCATATGCTTTTAGGGTTTGCATGTCACTTTTAGGGTTTATGCTTCACTTTTGCATGCATGCAATTCTAATTTGATGTTGACTTTAACACCGACTAAACAAGGCATGCATGCTCCACATGCTTTAGGATATGAACTCTGATGGCTTTCTTTCTACACCGATGACTTAATAATATTGAATTGATGTACATTTATGCTCCTAATGCTATTACTCCCAAATTATTCCCTTTTTATAAAAAAATGGAACATTACAGTCCTCCCTTGCCAAAGATTGCTTGTCCTCAAGCAATGCCAACGTAACTCCACAATCAATCAAACTGAACCAAATGAATCCGGGGATGATTCCAATGTCCCAAATTATCCTAGGATATTTGTAGCACCCTCTACTCAAAGCACTGCACTGTACGGTACCATCACAAGATATACCATAGAAACCTCCTATAAGTAGAGTAACTAACCATGTTGTAAATGAGGTACCATCACAATATAACTCCTGACAGCATCCTCTAACAATCACCAAACTACCAATCACTATAATCCCAAGGTCCCAAATCAATATGAGAATTACAGAGGTCAAAATGCATCCACCGCTACCCTGCATAGTATCGACACAAGGAGCATCTTGAAGAGTCCCAAGTAACCCCATCAGTAAACATTGTATCCATTCCTCATAAGGTCTCCCACCTAGATCCCAATGAAAACTTGTGCATCTTTCATCCCAAATATCCCAAGGCTCTTGTGGGACTATACCCTTGGCTAGGAATGTCTTCCCAGGAATCGCCCACTCAATAGGACACCAACTCTTAATCTCTCTCCAATCCAATCCCCAAAAAGGACCTTGTCCATAAGCACCATCACAAGGAATAATTCTACCAAGATGACATTCTGCCCTTCTGATTTCAATTGGAATGCTCATATACTGCTGCCCAATTTCTCATTCCTGACCAACCTGTAAAAACCACCCTCCATTATGCAAATGTGGACTCAAGCTACTGCAAGACTTGTCTATGTACTCCTAAAGAGGACTGCTTTGAAATGCAATAGTATGTTTCTTCTGTTGCCCCATCAAGAAATCTAATTGCTCTTCAATACTAGAAAGCCTAACCGCTCACTTGATACATACAACTCAAAAAGATGTAATCTCAACATATTGCGATAATATGGTGTCTCGAAGTATATTGGTCTTCTCTTTCATTACCAGAATGCTTTCTTTAACACGTTCAATCTTCTTTTTGTGACTATCATCTGGAAGCTCTATCTTAGGCATGTATAAACCCTCCCTAACCTTCATGTGTGACTGCTCACTGTCTCAACTGTTGTGCTCATTGCCTTGCACCTCATGTATTTCTCTTGTCATAATTGTTTGGACTCCTGCTATAGGTGATGAAGAGTGTACCAACTCCAATTCATCACATGACTTGTCCACAATCTGACTAGTGAATGTGCTTGTGTCGCTAGACTCACAGGATGGCTCTAATGCGATTTCCTCATGCACATCCTCATCATGTACTGTTAACTCCAAATGAAGCTCACCAACAACTTGTACTTCATGGTCATCTTTCTTCCCTCCCCCAACAATTCCTTTAAGGAGATCCTCATCCAAATCCTTAGGCTGGCTCCCGAACTTGATGGTGTAATAACATTGAAAGGACAATGTTGCACATACCTCATCACCCAAGGATAGATACTTTGGATATCAAGGCAAGTGTTGAAGTACTGCTAACCTCTGCCAATTTCCAGTCAAGATCCTTCTCACTATCTTCGTGTTCTCACAAACTGGCAAAGAAAAACCTTTGTTCTAACATGCACTTCACCAACATCACTAACATGCATTTGCATGTACAAGCATGCATCAACATGCACTTTTATTCAATTTCTATGTTGCAACAGCTGGAAAGGATCATGCTCTGATACCATTGTAATATCCCAAATACTGATATTCTCTAATGTTCTATGATAGTGCTGACTCGCACACTCAACCTCATACAGATTTGCAAAATAACAGTGCATGCAAACTCACCATGCAAAAATTCCCTAAAATATAGTTGAATTAGGGTTGGGATTTTGCAGAGAGAAATTAACACTTACCACTAATATTTTGGCTGATAATGACTCCAAAGATAGCTACATGCATAAGGATTCAGATGGGTGGTCTAATAATGCTCTTTTCCTCCGGTGTTACTGCCCTGTAGTACTGTAAAAACCCTTCAGACTGAAGGTGATGTTTTTGTAGGAGGAGAAGTCCATTCGGGATGAAACTTTATGAACTTGTCCATCTGCTGATGCTGGAGAGATGGCCTGGCACATCAGAGGTTTGGCTGCCTCTAAGTGCCCTAGCGAATTAATTAGCAGTTCTGCTGCTCACGCCCCAACTGATCTATTTGGATGATAGGTGCTCCAGGTGAGAAAATTGATGGCTAATAATCACTACATAACGTAGAATAGGCCTTCTAAGAAAGAGGAAGCTGACATGCGGAGGAAATATTGGGTTTTGTGGTCCCATCGTTTCCTTTTCTGTTTTCCCTGCTACTTCCGGCTGCAAAATGTGGATCTACTAATAACCCTTCGGAATGTGCTAGATCTCCAAATACTGTAGTATATTATGGATGCAATGGATAAACGTGGATGATCTATCCCAATAAGAGACTAGGACAGATATCTCATTGCCAAACCCTCGCTAGATGAAGACATCGTCTCCAACCCCAACTGTTGTGGATGCACATTGTGCTGCTGCTGAAAACTCCAAAATCAATCAACAATAATAATAGATATTTCCTTTAGTCCCATAACCCTTCTTAAATAGATCTTCATATGCTTTTAGGGTTTGCATGTCACTTTTAGGGTTTATGCTTCACTTTTGCATGCATGTAATTCTAATTTGATGTTGACTTTAAAACTGACTAAACAAGGCCTGCATACTCTGCATGCTTTAGGATATGAACTCTGATGGCCTTCTTTCTACATTGATGACTTAATAATACTGAATTGATGTACATTTCTACTCCTAGTGCTATTACTCCCCAATTATTCCCTTTTTATAAAAAAACAGAACATTACAATGTTTAAGGTTTCTTCTTTGAATTAATACTCTGTCAATGAAAATTTTAGGGCCGTGAGGCCACTGAGTAATGTACGCAGATGAAGCTCTTTCATTCTTTAAGTTTTGTTTGTTATTTATATAATTAATATGTTTTGAGCAATAAGGCTCTTTTAATTAATTCCTATATTTGATTTTTAGTTCAGTGTTAATATTTTAAGCCCTAGTTGTAATAAGTTTGCCTTCGTCTATCAAGGGGTTACAAGGTTTGAAACCTTGACTTGTTTGTTCTGCAGGTTAAAGGTTTTATATGTAAATGGTTTTGATAGTATAATTGTTAGATATTTATAATTCACGATTTATAACGTGGAATTTAATATTTTGATTAATAGGTAACACTAATATATATATATATATATATATATAT